>JASDQU010214200.1:1519-18326 GCA_032191745.1 Picea mariana | reverse complement strand
GGAGACTAGGAGGTATAATTACAACTAATGGCCTAAAGACGACATAAACAAAATAACATTTATAATATAATATGCCCCAATTAAGGGTTAATGAGCCAATATTAGGGCTTAACAGGCAATGTATATGAGACAGTCATCGAATCTGTAGATCATTGCTACGTATTGACATTGCATGTTGATCAATAAAATAATGGTGTTATGAATAGTTCGGGTTTCAAATCATTCTTCATATTGTAGATCTTTAACACAAGAACTTGCTGGCTGACAAGGGCCCACCATGTCCAGTTGTTTTTGTCTATATTGTTAGTGTAAGTGTGTATTATTTACTATAGAGATAAATCATATGTGTGTTAATTGTTGCAGAGGTTAATTTTGTTTATAAGTTTAGTCTTCTTTATTCTTTTAATTCAAAATTTCTTTTGTTAAATAATAACCTCGTTCTTGTGCTTTGATTTGAGTAAAAGACATTCAATTGTGCTCAACATATTGACTACAATGAACCACTCGAGATATGTGAATGAAGGACACAGATAGGATACTCTGTTCTAGTGATCATTACATGAAAGTTTGTTGTAAGAGATCATTATATATTGAACATTCTTTATAGAGCGATTTTCATACTTTTAATTTCAGAATTTTCTCTATTACTTGTGTTTCAATTTCATTGTGAATAACACTCTGTAATGGTTTAACTTGAAGATGCATAAACCCTCTTTAATTTTATATGAAATTGCATTGATATAACAATGATTTAAACACCAATGTTCTAATATTAAAATCACTGTGTCCTCTTTCTCAGGAGCATTTGAATTGTTTCTTAACCTACAAGAATATGTTATTTACAAAATTTGATATTGATATTGTTGTTTGATTGTGTATATAAGTTTTCCAATGATTGGAGTGAATGGATTGATTTCTATAGTTGGTTCTTTTTTTCTAGTTTACCATTTGAATAGTTTTGGTTATAGGTAGTTTKAKATTTATAATYTMTTRTATGCCHTKHTTTTATAAKATGAAGTGTCATTGMAGATAAAAACACAGTTACTCCTTAAYACTTAGGTAATGAACTTAAGTGAGGAACATTAATCCTTGTGGCCAGTGAATAAAATTTGTTTTTCTACCCAATACACACAGATTGTTTTCTTTCATTTGCAATAAAATAATTTGATTTAGAACAAGCATTATTTTCTCATAGAGTATGATAGCCTAGAAATTCATATTAGTGTCTTAAACCTTGCACATACAGTTTTAGTATCTCTAATATTATGCCCCATATCGATAATTTTGGCGTCATAGCCGAAGAGATGCTACAAGGGAGTAGCACTTCTATGGCTTATTTTTTGCATGCTTTAGAATAGAGTTTTGCTTTGTGTAGTTTCTTTTCCAAAAAGTATTGGCATACTAGTTCTGAAGGGACGGTGAACGGTACATATGAAAATGAGACTTTTCTTTAAAATATTTGAAGAAGGTTCTATCCAGACGCATTTACTTTGGTGAGTACATTGTCTCGCTAAGTTCTAAAGATATGTTAGTAATGCATGAATAGACCTAGAGACCCTAGAGGTAGATTTAGGGGAACACGTAGAATAGTTTCTCCATAGAAAAAAGATTCTTTAAATACAAACTCGTTGGTAGAAAAACCTACAAAGGAAGGAAAAGAAGACAAAGCTACAAAACGTGGAAAGACAGGGGATCTATCAAAGGGTAGTTCCACCAAGAAAATGCCTACAACAACTGCAGCCAAGAAACCTATTGTTTCATTGGAGGACCCTATAGTTGAAGCATAAGTAGTGGGCTACTCAGATAATCAATCTGAATCAAAAGAAGAATAATTCAACCTAATCTTGGAACCAAAATCTCCACCTGTACCCTTTGAGTATAGTATATTCAGGAACATACATATGGATGAAGGAGAAGGAGAGGTACACATCAACCATGGAGGTAAAGAGGTAAAATTTGGATTTCCAACAGTAGAACCATAGACAAATGAACAAATGAGTAATATAAACCCTTCAAGTTTACCTCACTTCCATGGGATGGTAAGCTAAGATCCTAACTCTTTTCTTTTTGAATTTGATATTCTTTGTCGTAGCTATGACTATACATCCGGTGATCAAAAGTTAAGGTTACTCCTAACCACCCTTAAATATGCATCTCTTCGTTGGTTTATGGGTTTGGGTAGGGTTACAATTATAGCTTGAGAACAAATGCGCAACACTTTCCTTAAGAATTATCAAGACTATTGCAAAGCTACAAAATTAAGAGAAGACATATTTAAGATGACACAAAAAGAGGAAGAAAATTTGCAGGATTACCTTGAGAATTTTCTTTATAATATTCAAAGTTATAAACAACATAAGCTAGAACAAAAAACCATTAGGACCATTTTCTTAAGAGGCTTTCTAGATAAATTCATAAATTTACTCAATCTAATGGGGTCTGGTGATGTTTCTAGACTAAGATTTGAGGAAATTTATGACTTATGCAGGAGATACTCCTAGATCTAGGCTTGGCAAAGGACCAGAGGACACTCTCTCTAAAATCACTAAATTAGATACAAGTGGTGTCACC
This sequence comes from Picea mariana, assembly GCA_032191745.1. Lineage (NCBI taxonomy): Eukaryota > Viridiplantae > Streptophyta > Pinopsida > Pinales > Pinaceae > Picea > Picea mariana. The sequence goes on along the minus strand of JASDQU010214200.1, from coordinate 15,755 downwards.
AGGGTGGAAATAGGAAATCTTCCCTTGAAAATTTTAAAACTGATCTTCTTGGCACTCTCATTTTACAATTAGATACCTTGCAATTCAATTAAAAACAAGAAGATGAAAAATCAGCTCTATCTAGTTTTTTTCCTAAATGTATAGATAGACACCCACCAAGAGAATGTCCTCTTGATATTATTAAAGTTTGTGCCATATGTGCAGGACATCATCCAACAGAACAATGCCCCACTCTACTAGGACTTAAAGCAATGGACCAGGGGGAGAATCAAGCAGTCGATCAAGTATGTACACTAGCACCAAGAAGACCTTGGAAACCAAGGGCACTAGGTATGAATTCAAATCTTGCGTCTCAATTTACTCCATATTTTCCTAATCAATAGTATGCATCACAATGCTTGGATCCTACCATGCCTTGGCAAGGATGGCCTCAACAACATGTCGACAACTATCTTTGGAAACAAGGATGGCCTCAACAACATGTCGACAACTATCCTTGGAAACAAGGATGGCAAGGATATGGATATGGGAACATTCCTACCTATACTTATTCCACACCTTCCCAATCATCATACCCTATGTCACCACCTTATTAGTATCCACAACAACCATATCCTCAACAAATTCCACCACCACCACAACCATTGCAAATCACACAAACCTAACAACTAGAACTTCTAGCTAACCCACCTCCAAGACCTACATAATTTCCTGCTCAACCATTTCCTAACCCTAATAATAAAGTGACTCAACCAACTTTTAATGTTGAGTTACAAACCTTTCCTACCTACCTGGTCACTCTAGTAGACTTGCAAGAAATACAACATAGGTTAGGAAGGGTGCTTAATAAACATTCTCCAACAATTGTTGAAGAATATTCAGAGGGGGAAACTCCTCAACAAATAAACAATAAAGTTGAAATAAATAAAATTTCCCCACATTAGAGCCTTCTCAACCATCCAATTTACCACCTTACCCAGAAAGGTTGGCCTAGTCTATGAACTAAGGAATGTTTGCATAAATATTCCCTTATTAGAAGCTATCAAGGACATACCTATTTATGCCAATACCATTAGGGAACTTTGTGTTAAGAAACCTGGGAGGAAGAAGATATAATCCACAAAAATTCAATTTGTACGAAGATCAACAAACCTTATGTCAGGAAAAACCTCTGTAGAAAAATATCAAGATCCTGGAAACCCAATTGTTTCTGTACATATTAACAATATTCTTGTCCCAAACACCCTTATTGATATATGGGCTACCATTAACATAATGACACTCCAGACTATGGAAAAATTAAAGTTAATCAACCTTCGCCCCACACCTACTATCATAGAATTGGTAGAGAGGTCCAAGATCGAGCAAGAAGGTATGTTAGATGATGTTATTCTTTCCTTAGATTCATGGGAGTACCCACTTGAACTTATGGTATTGCAACCCAAAATCTATTCAGGAGGTCATCCCCTGATTTTGGCAAGGCCATGGTTGGCCACTGCAGACATGTTTATTGATTGTAGGTCTAGAAACAGGCTCATTTACCATGGAGATTCAGTAAAGAATGTAACTCTATACCCTCCAGCAAAATCCTCTTATGAGTCTCAAAACACCCCATGGATAGATGCTACGAATAGTGATGAGAAAAGAATTCAATCCATTTATGCAATAGATCAAATTATACAATTCAAAGAACATAATGAAGAAAATCAACTTCAAAGCTTCTTGGTTAATTTAGATCCATTGCAAGATCCTATTTTACCTTTTGATCATATTTTTATTCCAAAATTCCAAGAAGGTTATGACACGAGTACTTCATCATCATTACAACTTTCTTCGCTAGCCACCAATATGATAGAATCAAGCACAATTCCTATTGACATTAGTCCAGGTAAAGTTTTGCATATAAACTCTCAACTAGACATTTCTCAACAAGAACAATTAATCCAAATGATGAAAAAAAAAACTGATGCCCTTGCTTGGATCTATCAATACATGAAGGGAATTCACCCTGATACTTGCACCCACCATATCTATATTCGAGAGAATGCCCGACCCATTAGACAACTACAGAGGTTAATGAACCATGCTCTTAAGGAAATTGTCAAGGAAGAATTACAAAAACTACTAGATGCCCAATTTATTTACCCAATTTTGAATAGCCAGTGGGTCTCTCCCCTTGTCATTGTACCCAAAAAGAATGGAAGTAGCATATTTGCGTTGATTATCGTGAACTTAAAAAATCCACTTCAAAAGAATACTTCACCCCTCTTTTCATCGACCAGGTGTTAGACACACTAGCCAACAAACAATATTTCTCTTTTCTCGATGGATTTAATGGGTATAACCAGATAAGTATTGCACCTGAGGACTAGGATAAGACAACTTTCACATGCCCCTACTACACTTATAAAGTGCTTCCCTTTGGTATATGTAATGCCCCCACTACTTTTCAGAGAGTAGTCTTATCTATATTTTCTGACCTAATCCATGAGTGTGTTGAAGTCTACATGAATGATTTCTCTGTATATGCCATATGGTCATACTTTTCTCAAAGCATTAGAGAACCTAGAAAAGGTTTTGACACAATGCCAAGAGACTAACCTTTCTTTAAGTGATGCTAAATTTCGAATGTTGCAGAAATTAGGTATTTTTCTTGGCCATTTTATATCCAGTGTCGAAATTCAAGTCGACCCAACAAAAATAGCAGTCATATCAAACCTTCCAATTCTGAAATATTTTAAAGAATTAAGAAACTTCTCAGGACATGCTAGTTATTGTAGGAGATTTATAGAAAATTTTACAAAAATAACCACCCCTTTGTTCAAATTACTTGTCAAAGATACCGATTTCTTTTGACACAATCATTGCCAACATGCTTTTGAACTACTAAAAGAAAAAATTACACAAGCACTAGTCTTGAGGGGACCAAATTGGTCTCTCCCAATCCATATTTCAACTGATGTATCTGATACAACTCTTGGATATATGTTAGGGAAATAGGAAAATCAGTCATCCTATGCCATATATTTCATTAGTAATAACTTAACCCCAACCGAGTTAAACTATACAGTCACGAAAAATGTATTTCTAGCAGTTGTACATGCAATTAATAATTTCAGACACTACATCAATGGGTATGAATTATTTATTCACACAAATCACTCTACCATTAGATACCTAATGAAAAAACAAATAACAAATGGTAGGGTAACAAGATGGTTGTTATTATTACAAAAGTTTAACATTACTATCCTAGATAGATCTGGGAGGGAAACTTTGGTAGTAGATTTCTTCTCTAGGATTCATAATGAAGAACAAGCAACTCTTATAAATGATGATTTCCCTAACAAACATTTTTTTTTTGTATCTAGTAACTCCCCATGGTTTTCATATCTGGCTAATTACTTGGTTATAGGGAAATTTCCACAACACCTTTCCTCGAGTGAAAAGAGGAAGATCGTCCAACAAAGTGCTTCCTACTCTTGGATAGGAGGGGATCTCTTCTAGACAAGAGCTGACTTGATTATCAAAATATGTGTCTGATAATACAAGATGTTTGACATATTGAAAGGTTGTCATGATGAGCCATGCAGAGGGACATTTGTAGACAAAAGAAAAACATATAAAGTTTTCCGTTTAGGATACTATTAGCCAACCCTCTTTAAGGATGCCAAATAGTATGTTCAAAGATATGACAGTTGTCAAAGGATGGGTCATCCAGTGTGATCAGAAAAGATGCCCTTACAACCCCACGTAATAATTGGGCTTTTTCAAAAACAGGCTTTAGATTTTGTTGGGCCAATTGTTCCTACATCAAAAAAGAAAAAGGTATATCTTAGTTTTTATTGATTATGTTACCAAGTGGGTAGAATCCAAAGCTCTTTTCTGTGCTAATGAAAGAAGTGTTGTTGATTTTCTATTTGAATATTTTTTTAACCATTTTGGTGTGCCAAGAGAAATTGTAATAGAGCAAGGAGTGCAATTCACATCGAAGTTGTTATATACCATCACTAAGCAATAACAGATCAAACACCAAAAATTCTCTCCTTATCACCCACATGCCAACATAAAAGTGGAGTCAATAAATAAAGTACTTGAAGAAATTCTAACCAAGAAAACATCATGAGGAATGGGTATATAGTCTCCCGAAGGCATTATGGGCTTACATGAATACATGGAGGAATACCACCGGGCACACACCATATGAGTTGGTGTATGTAAAACAAGTTCTAATTCCAATATAATTTCAAGTGAAGACTTACAGAGTAGCAACTCAACCAGGGATGGATCTTACAAAGGAAAAACAACAGATATTGATTTAGTTGAATGAACTGAATAAGATATGTCAATATTACATCCAACAAACCACCCTCATCCAACAAAAAAGAAGTAAATGGCATGACAAGTTCATCTGAAAGAAGCAGTTTCCCCCAAGTGATTGGGCTCTCCTTTTTTATTTCAAGTTTAAACAATTTAAGGGAAAGTTCACCACATGTTGGTTGGGACCATATGATATTGTACATGTCTTTGACAATGGATCCGTGAATATCAAGACCATCGATGGGGGAGAATCTCCTTCTTAGTCAATGGAAATCAATTGAGATCATACAAACAACCTATTAGCTGAGAGGAATTTGTGCAATATGTTCAACAACAATACAATATGGAGGTGTTAAGTAGGGGAGGATTCTCCACCTTCCTCTACCTCACTTTGATTCCTTTATTTCTTTCTTCCTCAAATAAACAATTATATAACAAAAAGAAAAAAAAGATAAAAAAAAATTAAAGAAAAATAATAATGTCCTTTTGTGAAAATTGGTTTTATGGCGCATTTGGAAAAGGAGTCTGCTTGAAAATCAGGAAACTGGTGGGTAGACATTCCCCACTTATTTTAAATAAAAAGGACATTCTTGACTATAAGATGTATAAGTTGGTTTTGTCCCCAAAAAAGGAAGTTTTTCTATGACTAATTTTGACAGTGTCAGGAAACAAGGTTGGTATGTGAAAAGATTTATTGTTACAGAGATTGGGATAACCATCCTTGTCATCTTAGCATCAAAGTTGGAAACCACCCCTGCTGCAATTTAATTCCAGTGTTTCAATGATTCATCGCAAGTTTGTAATAAATTCCTATATCTATATTGTTGTAATCTTGTCCTTCAAAATCATTTTGTTTCGTCCTCATGTCAATTGATGGAGGATTCCTTAATTCCTTCCCTCTAACAAACCTTACCCCATAGACACAAACACATTATCTGGGGATGAGGTTAGAGACTTTTTAGTGCCCTAGAATTTGCATACCTTAATGGAATATTTCCTTGTTTTTAATCATGGGGATACATCAATGCCTCTTAGTTGAAAAATCTTGTAGGTGACTCGGCATCAACACATTTATTCGTACTCATAAATATGCACTCAGGTACTTTAAGCACTCATTATCATCAAAGGTGAGTTTCTTCAATTTGGTTAACGACATAACTTAATGGTCGATAATCCAACGATTTCTCTTCATGTTCGACATCAACAACTTTATTCACATGATGAGAATTGTACCATAGCTATGGGTAGCGGTTGAAGACTATGTGATATCAACAAAAAATTGCAACATTCCTTTTTCGTTGGTTTCAGTTCGACATATTCAGGTCCAGTTTGTATTTCAATAGCTTTTATGTTTTCAGTTTCTATATTATCAACAACTTTTGGACTTGATATAACTCATTTCATTGATCAAATCAGAAATAGTAAAAAATTTAATGGCTTCAATACTTACAGGTAGTCTGATACCCATTGAGTAGTCTTGTAACCATTACCTTATGTAGTTACAAGATCATTATATTAGTTACAGGATGACTTGTGACTTGTTGAAAATAATATTGATCATCATCTATAGTTCAACAAGTCCATGAGTGAGAGTTTGGAGCTGCCCAAGAAACTCTAAATTCTTCCTATCAGCAGGTCTACACCAAGTCCACAGGCCTACAACAACAAAAATTCACTTCTTTGTATCCAAGAATGACAAAACACCAACAACACTTCCATTTGTACATCAACATTTCAGATAGTTCAACAACAAAGCATCTAATGATCCTACAAGTTCAATATAAACTACAACAAATTCAACTCTTGTCCAAGCATGCATCTTAAAGTAAAATCAAGGTAAAATTGAGGTAATCATTTGATTCTTAATTCTTTTGATTGATCAAAGCTATGTAAAAATCGCATTGAAAATTACCTATGAGTTATCTCCACCAATTAAATCATATACCTATCATGTTTCTTTCCATACCATTAATCTTCATACTCCACCTAATAGCCCCATAATATCTACATTTGTATCCATTACCTTATTTGACTAGTATAATCCCATTGACCATACTCTGCCATAATTAGCCACAATCACCACCCCTTATTCACGATCATTGTGTTGGACGACCAATTCTCATTTTCATTACTCATTCCATCGACCCTTGTTTCAAATCACTAAAAGGATTTGAAACAAGATTAGATTCACCCATATTTGTAACATCCCCATCATAATCCCTAGTTTAATTAATGATTATGTAGATATAATATGTGGCTACATCTGATCTAGGTTGATATCAGTGGCCACCCACCTATTCCAATTGGCACAAAACAATCTTCTGTCAATTTACTATTTTTAGCAGTTTTTCGGTTCCTAAAATTTCAGGGCCATTTTGAGGGCCTAAATGAAGTTTTTTCATGATCAGTAACCTCAATGATAGCCAAAGGTTCCGATTGAGCCCCCAAAATGAATCTCCTCATCGATATATTTCCAATGAGCTATCATGTGCCCCAAACGAAGATCATATGCCAAAGTTACGCCCCCGAGAAGTTGATACACCGAACTACCCAAAACAAGGTACACAAAATTGTTGGCTTTGCTAATGTGAGTAGCCATCACATCTCTTCTCAGAAATAAGCTGCCACCATTCTAGTGAGTCTTTCACTTTGTATTTCTACAGTTTTTTACATTTCGCTCATTAATATAAATTGTGTATTAATGTATATATGTGTTTATGGTTATATCTCTGATAAATATATGTTATGTTATCGGATATATGATATATCTTTGTACATTTATTTATGATATCTCCACTCTTATTTCACGTGGAAAATAATCGAGATCGGTTGTGTTAGAGCAGGCTGCTCTTGATCATTTTTCAGTGCATGTCCCTAATGAGGTCTGAGTATAGCAAGTTGGGTCTCGAGCTTGTCTCTCTCGAGGAAAATCTCTCTCGCACGCCCAAGAAACCCTCCATGGAGGAAGAAAATAAAAATGACGAGAAAAAGATTCTATTAATCTGTTTCTCGAGCAAGCTCTCACGTGACAGAGGGACGAAATGATGTATAATTTTTCCCACATGCTTCAATGCCTGCCAATAACAACAGGAATGTCTTCATCAAGCGGCCATTTTGGAGGCACCTCTCCTTTCAAGGTATAGTTTAATTTTGATATTCCCATATTTGAAGGTCAAACATATGTAGATGCCCTAAAACAATGGTTAAATCTACTAGAAGGTTATTTCTCTATTCATAATTTTTTCGATAGGGAAAATATCACCTTCACACTCCTCAAGGCTCCCCCCCATGTTAAACATTGGTGGGAAGCTTACTGGGAGAAAATTTACATAGAGGAATCTGGAATATATGGGGTCGATCCCACTTGGGATTTTTTTGTGGATATGGTCAAGGAACAATATTACTCTGTTGGTAAATATGACGATCAATACATGAGATGGACCACGTTGCGTCAAGAGAGGGGGAAAGTAGTGTTAGAGTCCACCAATACCTTCCATACCTTGCGCACCAAGTTGGGTATCAAATATTTTGAGTGATATTTGGTTTTGAAATACTGTGAGGCTCTACATAGGTACATCCAAATTTAAATGGAGTTTCTAGACAACTCATCACTGGGAGCTGCCTATCAATATGCTGTCAAAATCGAGAAGAAATTTAGGCACCAGAAAAAACAGGAGTTCAGGTTTGCAAATCCGCAAAAACCAAAATATGATAAAGATAACCCTAACAAACAACCTCCTGAAAATCAGTCTAAGCCACATGAAAAGAAGGGTCACGGAAAGACGAAGAAGGACACTTGAAAGTGGTACAATTTCCACAAAATCCCCTAGCACAACATTGACGAATGTCACTCAAAAAAGTCATTGGTGGACGAGATCAAAGAAAAAGATTTGAACCTAGATTCAGAATATGATTAAGAAAATAATGGGAGAAGAAAAATCATCGATGCATAACCCACTGCTACTGTCACAATTAAAACAATTCAACCAGAAGAACCAGTAGATCCTGAAGAGGGGGAGCACCTCTTCCATTCACACATTTGGGTGAAGGGGACCCCATTGAATTTCATTCTTGATAGCAGAAGCCAGAAAAAACTCATCTCAATAGAGGCCATCAAACAATTGGGATTTTTGACAACACCACACCCGCAACCATACAACATCGGGTGGCTTCGCCAAGGATGATATCTTCATGTCAGCCAATAGTGTTGATTTTCTTACAAAATTCAACCCTTCAAGGATGAGGTATTATGTGATGTTTCCCCACTAGATGTATGTGATGTTATTTTGGGCCAGTCATATATGTGGAAGCACCATGCTATTTATGAGTCTCGACCCCATAGTGTCATTGTTACTCTGGGGCGTCATCTCTATAGGATACCAGAGGTAGTTCTGACTACTATCCCACCAAAACAGTGTTGCAAGGAAATCTCTCATACTACAAAATTCAGCCTCTTCATAATATTTTCAAAAGGTGAACAAAAGGACACTGCAACCACTGCATCTTTGGCCCAAGACCTTTCTATCCAACATAAGTAGATTGCAGAAGAGAAAGAAGATATTGTTTCTTCACCTACACAGGTGCCTACACACTGCCCAGTCAAGCCAAGATAAAACAAGTTGTTTGAATAGATTCAACCATGCCAACAAAAGGTTCATGACAACCCTCAACAAGAGAAGCAACGCAACTTATCCAATAAGGCAAGCAACTTATAAAGATTCAGATTCAACAAACGCTTTCCCCTATCCCCCGAGAAATCAATGCAATGGAGACCATTGATTCCTAACGAGGGTGTATTGATCCAGGTGGATATCAGTGGCCACTGAGCTATATCCTCATCTATACCTTTCCAACGAGCTATTGTGTGCCCCAAACGAAGATCGTATGCCAAAGTTACACCCTCAGGAAGTTCATACACCAAACTACCCAAAATGGGGTCCATAAAACTATTCATCTTTCGGGGTTAGGGTTTTGGATTTTATTTATCTTAAAAATACCTTTGGAGCCTTATTGTAATAATTTTCTTCTTTCGAATGTGAGTAGCCGTCACATCTCTTCTCAAAGATAAGCTACCACTATTCTAGTGAGTCTTTCACTCTATATTTCTACAGTTTTGTACATTTCGCTCATGAATAGAAATTGTGTATTACTGTATCTTTGTGTTTATGGTTATATATCTAATAAATCTATGTTATATTATTGAATATCTGATATATATTTGTACATTTATTTATTATATCTCCACTCTCATTTCATGCCGAAAATAATCTGGATCAATGGCGAAGCGATGTAATATGCAAATTGTATTTCAATATTTTAATAATAAAATGTGATGCCACCTGCTAAGGGGACATAAAATAGATATGGGGGATGAATTAATCCACAATATAGTGGATTTTCTAGGATAATGTCCAAGAGGGGGTCTAAGGGGGGAATTACCCATGTGTATGGATTTAACTCGTTTTCCTAAATCTGCTATTGTATATGAACCTTCCAATTTCTGATTGAGTGTTCCCAAAGGCAATCATTGAATACATGTAAGAGGGTGGGTGTGAGTGGTCACATATTGGATTTATTGGGTACATGGGGGTTAAGTAAAATCTTCTTGGGGAAGAGTGTGAGTAAATAAAAGAAAGCTAAAGGAAGGAAGAGGCATTGAGAGTGCAGTAAGTTGAAGGGGAAGAAGGGAAAATTTTGGAGCGTAACTGGAGCGTAACTAGAGAGAATTTGAGTTGGAGAACTGAATCCCAGTTGTCAGGATGAAAGAGTGAGATCCTGCATGAGTTTCACTGTAACAACAAGTGTTTGCTGATAGCTTTCCTAGAAGCGGTTTCCCTTGATTTCCCAAGTGAGATATTCCTAGCTACCTATACCAGAGAGACCTTTATAAAAGAATGGTTCATTCCTTGAGTTAGCCTTGATAAATGGATGGTATATCCCTTAGGTTAACCTTGATAAAATAATGGTTCATTCCTTGGGTTGGACAAGTCGAGAGGAAGAGAGTTGATCGAAGAATCAATATAGTTGTAGGAAAATATCAGTTAGGTTGAGAGTTTTATGAGCTATGAGTGGATTGTGAGAGACCACCCTCTTTTATGGATTTCTAGCTTCAGCTTGGGGGTGATTGGTTGTTGATATTTGAAACATTCAATCTATGGTTGGGTGGAACGTCTGTCCCAATCATCTGGTTGCACAACTGTTGTGAAAATATGAGTGTTTTTATCTTGCTGTTATGTTAAATTATGTATTTAATTGTTGTGCATGAACTCTGTGTATTTGGAAGTGATTTTATGCTGTTGTAATAAGTTGTTTAGCTGAAATTCATGTTGGTTATTAGCTTATTGTAGATGATTCTTTTTGTGGTTAAATATAGTAGCTAAATCTGTTTTAATTCATAGCTGTAAGCTACATGAAATCGACTAATAGTAAAAGAATTGCTTTAAATAGTAGAAGTTTCGTGTTATATGTATTCCACACATATTGTTTCCTAGCTAGAGGCTAAGTATGTTACTAAAATGGTATCATAGCTGATAAAGAGGAATTTGTTCGTCACATGACCCAACCATGGTGATTGGGTATGTTACAAAGTGGTATTAGAGTCCAATTTTCAACACTGATCATGAATGAGCCGAGTTAGCATAATGCCGAAGCGGATTATCGCAGAAAGTTGAATTGCTGAGTGGCTAAATTTCAAGTTACAGTGTATCCATGACGGAAAATTAGAAGCAATTGTGTGGGATTTGGAAAAAGCCCCAATTTTATGCATCAAAATTATGGAAAAATTAGTTAAGCATAAAAAATATTTGGCGTTGCGTAGAAAATAATGGTGCATAGGGGATGTACACTAGATTTTGGCACTACGCTGTGTATAATTGGTGGCGTGCATAGAAGATGGGTGTGCGGAAAATCACGCTAATGTTTGGCATCATAGGGTGCATAGTTTGTGGCACACAAATAATAATGTGATGCACAAGGTGTGTGTTTGGAGTGTTGGAAGAGTGCAGTACAAATTCCTCGGTGCACGTGCAATGTTATGCTTACATTGGACGTAAAATATTGGTGTGCGACACAAAGTTGTGCCTAGTAGATATTGGCACGTGACACCAAAGTATGCACATTGGATATATAAGTGTGTGCGAAGTCGAGGGGCCAATTAGTGGAATGCAGAAGTGGAAAAATGACTAAGTGTTGAGAATTTTCAGATGAACTTATGAAAGAAAAGTTACAAGATTGTGAGACCATGAGTCCGCAAGTCCGAAGAAGTAGAAAAACGACTAAGTGTTGAGAATTTTCAGATGGGCTTATGAAAGAAAGCTAAAATATTGTGAGTCTGTGAGTCCGAAGAAGTGGAAAAATGATTAAGTGTTGAAACTTTTCAAACAGACTTATGAAAGAAATGTTATAATATTGTGAGTCCATGAGTCCGCGAGTCTGAAGAAGTGGAAAAATGACTAAGTGTTGATACTTTTTGGACAAACTTATGAAAGAAAATTTACAGGGTTGTGAGTCTGTGAGTCCACAAGTATGAACAAGTGGAATAATGACTAAGTGTTGAGAATTTTCAGATGGAATTATGAAAGAAAAGTTACAAGATTATGAGTTTGCGAGTCTGCGAGTCCGTAGAAGTGGAAAAACAAGTAAGTGTTGAGACTTTTCAGACAGACTTATGAAAGAAAAGTTACAAGGTTGTGAGTTCGTGAGTTCGAAGAAATGGAAAAACAACTAAGTGATGAGACTCTTCAAATGGACTTATGGAAGAAAAGTTACAAGGTTGTGAGTTCATGAGTCTGAAGAAGTGGAAAAATGACTAAGTGTTGAGACTTCCAGACAGAATTATGAAAGAAGGTTACAAGTTTATAAGTCTGCAAAAGAAAAATAAACTAAGTGTTGGTGGTGGGTTCATGGAAGGTATGCAGAAGAAGTATGACTTAGATCCATGATGAATCCATTAATATAGATCAACGAAGGAACATTCTGGACTTCATATCTCTAGAGATGTTGTAGACCTGTACAAGAACTTTAGAAAACTATGAATTTCAACCTAGAGCTCAATGTTGGGCAAGTTTTTAGTCGTTGGAAAGCTGTTTCTTGGAGGGATGCATCAAGAAAATCAAAATTTAAATTAGTGCAATGTGTCCTTGAAAAATTAATGAAGAAGTACCATGTATTCTCATTAATAAAATGTTTTATAATATGCATGTTCTAACAACAATTATTACCTGTACATTTCTTGCAGAATTAGAAGTACAAAAATAGACTTTAGTTCCTGTATGAGGACAAGAGTTATGAAAGATGCTCAAAGATCTTACAACCATGAGGAAGAGTTTAGAGGTTTGCATATCAACATGGGGAATGTTGAGACATATTCAAATGGAAGAAGAGATAGGCAAGAGCTTGTCACTATGAGAAGTATGCATAGGGAAGTGCAAAGCTACAAGGCTGATAATGAAAGGATTATGAAGGCTTGGGAAGAGATACTTCATAGCTTGAACATGTTGCATAAGCAAGTTAACAAATATTTTGGCACCAATCAAGCAACTAGTGCTAGACAAGTATCAACATATAGATCTCACAACAAAGGGGATGATCATGGAAATGATAGGCAGTTAAGGAGCATGAGCAAGATCCATCATTCTCGAGGGCATTCCACTAGAAGAAATCATGCAAGCTCAGGGCTAGGAAGCATCCCAAGTGTGTCTCCTGTTCAGAGGCAAAGAAGAAGGCCTGAGGCAGGAATCTTGCAAGGTGAACTCATGAAAATAAAGCCACCTACTTGCAATGGTGAGCATAGGAAAGGAGAAGAGGCAGAGGCCTTTCTGTTGGAAATGAAGAAATATTTCCAACTGCATGACTACCCATCCCATGTAGAAGCTAGGATTTCCACCTACCACTTGCAAGGAAAGGAAACGATGTGGTGGGATCAAATCAAGCAAACCAAGAACCTCGATGAGAAGAGAATCTCATGGAGGAAGTTCAAAGGATATTTCCAAGAGAAATATTTGTCTGAGCATTACTATGAGAGAAAGATGAAAGATTTCTTTAAGCTCAAGTTGGGAACCATGACAATGGAGGAATATGAGAAGCAATTCTTTGAATTGTTGGTGTATGTTGACTTCATCAAGGATGAGAAGGTTAAAATTAAAATATTTCTATAGTGACAAGATTTAATATGATAACCCCAAGACCCTGGAGGAAGCCATTAGAAGAGAAAGGCACCTTTATGAGCAAATAAAATGAAGGCCATTTTTCCAAAAGGCTTGGTGTTAGAAAATCAGGATTGCGGAACAATAAAATAAAACAAATGCGGAAATAAAACACAAAAGATACATAATACAATAGAGACACATATATACATGGTTCAGCGAGTGTGGGCTACATCCACCAAAAAATTTACCAAGTCCTTCATTTTTATTATCCATCAAAATGAAGGGATACAACCTACAACACACATGTTGTAACTTCCTCTTCTTTCTCTTACAGTCTCCTCTCTCAAAATACAATCTTCGCAATGATCCACAACCACAATACTATTCCCTCATAAAAGAGGGTTTCCTCCTATGAAAGAAAACCCTAACATAACTTCTATCGTCATATCTATGACCTTATAATGAATGGTCCATATTTACTATGAAATTACAATATACATTTATAAGGAAATTTTTCCTTCAGGGGATTCTCCTCTGAACCCCTGCCGGGGGCCTGCTTTCCCCCAAACTCCACAAGGGGGGAAAGCCCCCCCTACAACCCCCCGTGTGGAGGGGTCGAAAATATTCATGGGGTATAAACATGACTGAAAAAAAAGACCTATGAATCAAGAAGATAATCAGGCTCCACAACCAACAATCTCCCACTTGGAGATTGATCTCAACAACTCCACTGCTGATGTATCTGCTGGACCATCATCCTTATTGGACCT
>JASDQU010214199.1:20389-34962 GCA_032191745.1 Picea mariana | reverse complement strand
GGGAATATGGGTAACATATCTACTACAATCGTTATTGATATTTCAATCAAAGAAGGTGTCGTGGAAAACATTAACCTTGGTGCTAATTGCACACCCGAAGAAGTGGTCTCTTACACTGCTCTGTTTAAAGAATTCTGCGATGTCTTCGCTTGGAGCTAAGAGGAAATGCCAGGGATCGACCCTTCGATCGTCGTGCACAAAATCAAGACTTACCTTGGCACGAAACCTATTCGACAGAAACTCCGTCGAGTCCATCCCAAGAAAATTGTAGCTATAAAGGTAGAAGTTGAGAAACTTCTAAAATCTGGCTTTATCTATCCTGTCCCTTTGACAGAATGGGTCTGCAACCTTGTTCCGGTTGCCAAAAAATAGGGAACCATCTGTGTTTGTGTTGACTATCGAGATCTCAATAAGGCTTGTCATAAGGACAACTACCCTATGCCCTTCATTGACCAAATTATTGATAATTGCACTAGGAGCGTAATCTTCTCTTTCATGGATGGCTTCTCTGGGTATAACCAGATTGAAATTTTACCTGCTGATCAACATAAGACAACCTTTATCTACCCATGAGGAACTTTTGCCTATCGAAAGCTACCTTTTGGTCTCAAAAATGCTGGTGCTACTTTCCAGCGAGCCATGTCATACACTTTCCACGATATCAAGCATATCCCAGAACCTTACCTTGATGACTTACCTTCCCACTCATCCAATCGATCCGATCACATCGATCACTTATGGGCTATTTTTCTTCGATGTCGGTTCTACCGTATCCGCTTGAACCCACATAAGTGCATTTTTGCTGTCGAATCCGGTCGACTCCTCAGTTTTATTGTCTCCAAAGATGGTATTAGGGTGGACCCCTTAAAGATCAAGGCTATTCTAGCCTTACCCCCGCCCACCAATTTAACCCAAATCCAATGTTTGCAAGGAAAAACAAACTTCCTTCACTGTTTCATTTGTAACTATGCTGAGATAAATAAAGGATTCATGCGGTTATTACAGAAAAACACCCCTTTCATATGGGATGAGATCGCTCAATGGTCATTTGATGCTCTCAAGCATGCCTTGACCCATGCAACTTTGTTACACCCTCTGGAGTATACAAAGGACTACATCCTTTACTTAGCCGCCTCCACTTCCACTATTGCGATGGTGTTAGTTCAAGAAGACTCCAACGATGAGGAACATGTGATCTATTATCTGAGCAAGAGTCTATCTAGACCCAAACTCCAATATTCACATGTAGAGAAACTAACTCTGGAAGTCATTATCGCTGTCCAAATATTCTGCCATTACATCTTACTATGCACCACCACGGTGATTGCGGACTCCAACCCCATGTACCACGTCTTGACACATCAAGTGCTTGGGGGAAAATACTCTAAATGGATCGTCATCCTTCAGGAATTTGATCTTGAATTTACGAAGTCCAAAGCCAAAAAGTCCCTGGTGTTTGCTGAGCTCATCTACGATCTCCCCTGTGCTGATGAAGACATCGAACCTAGATATCCTCTCCCCGATGAAAATATTTTCCTCATCAACACCTCTGATCCTTGGTACGGAGACATCCTCCTTTGCCTCCAAACCCAACATTTTTAGCCCAACATTTCCTGTGAAGAGAGTCGACGTATTCGCCACCATTCTCATCATTATCTTATCGTCGGTGACACCTTATTTCACTGTGGTATTGACACTATCCTCCGACAATGTCTGACTCACACAAAGGCTAAACACGTTCTAAATGAATGTCACCTTGGCACTTGTGGCGGTCACCTTTCTGGGATGACCACAACCCAAAAAATCCTACGTGCTAGCTATTTTTGGCCCTCGATTTTCAAATATTGTATCGAGGTAGTAAAAAAGTGCCCACCCTACCAAGTTTTCAATAACAAGGCACGCACCCACCCTACTAAGCTGCACCCCATTATTGCCATCGGCCCCTTCGTCAAGTGGGGTATCTATTTTATGCAATGTAAGCCTACCTCAGCTGGGGGGCATGGTTATATAATCGTCGCCATCGACTACTTTACCAAATGGGCTGAGGCTATGCCTACCTTTCTAAATGATGGTCGTACCGTAGCTCTGTTTCATTTTAACCACATCATAACTCATTTTGGTGTACCACACACCATTGTCACTGATCACGGTGCACACTTTAAGAACCGAATGATGAGTGAATTGCATGTCAAGTTCGGTTTTCACCATGAAAACTCATTCCCATACTATCCTCAAGCCAACGAACAAGTTGAAGCTATCAACAAGGTCCTCAAAACCATGATTCAATGCATGGTAGTGGCAAATAAGACATCTTGGCATCTACAACTTTTATCCGCTCTCTAGGCTTATCGAACTTCCATGAAAACCGCAACTGGGTTCACTCCTTTCCAGTTAGTGTATGGCATCGAAGCCGTTTTACCAATCGAGTTCGAGATTCCATCTTTGAAACTTAAATTAGAACTCCTACCCCATACTTCTACCGAAGAAGAATGTTTCTTATATCTATCCAAGCTAGATGAAACATGCTGTGATGCTTCTCTTGTTAATGAGGCACATCAGAAATGGGTAAAAAGTCAATACGACAAATCCGTCAATCCTCGGACTTTTGTAGAAGGATACTTAGTCCTCTTTTATGACCAGGCTCATGACAAATTGGGGACAGGTAAGTTAGAACCTCTGTGGAATGTCCCTTACATCATGAAATGTGTTCTATACAGAGGCGCCTACGAGTTAGTCGATTATGATGGAATTTCCCTAGGAGATCCCTGGAACGGGCTTTGCCTTAAAAATTACTATGCCTAGATCACCTAGCATGTGTACTTTGTACATTATTGTATTTTAGTTTGGTGTGACTGTTTCTTTCATGTGATCGAGTCTTTACCGTTGCCACTCATACTGTGCCTTGTGTTTTCATGCGCAGATGACGTCTTCCTTTCTTATCTTTGTTGGGTTTGCGGATGGCGCTAGTCGATACACCCGGAATATTGCTTTGGCAGCATGGGTCATTTACCAATTTGACGAGGTGGCGAGTTCAAGAGTTATTTTCTTAGGAACAACGACTAATAACATGGCAGAATATCATGCTGTCATTAGACTCTTGACCGAAGCCTCCTCCCTAGGTATCTATCGTATCATTGTTTACTTAGACTCCCAACTCGTGGTCTATCAACTCAATCGAATCTATGCTATTCGTAATCCTATCCTGCTACATATCCATCTACAAGTTCGCCGTCTTGAACGAATGTTTGATTACATTGAATACAAACATATTCCAAGAGAACTCAACAGTGTTTCAGATTCGTTAGCTAATTACATCATGGATTGGTATCTTTCCCATAGATAAGATTTCATAAAGGAAAGCAAAATTGTACATCTCATGTAAATTAAAACACATCACATTAAAGGTATCATCATGTACAAATCATTTGGCACTGTAAAAACTCGGAACTGTATATATATAGATAGCGTGACTGAAAATGTTTTAATTACATCAAAAAAGTATTTAGAAGAGCAAAATGTTGGGTCTTTTCACCCATACAACATCAGTTATACAAAATAAGATCACCAGAGAGACTCTAATCTCCCTGCACTACATTGTGCTAAGAGTAACATATCATTGCACGCACTATGCGTCTCAGTAGAGAATTGACATTCTTTGGCACTCCCACAGTGTGCCTTTGCAGATGTAAAGGCACTTCTCCCCTCCGTAGAGGAGGAATGCTCATCGTGAGGCCTTGAAGGTTTCTTTCAACCTACCGGAGACCTATCACCGGTACTCCTAGATTTGCTGCAACTGGAGCACCCCCACGACATCTTGGTATTGGTATCTCAGTCGGGTGCACTGCTCCCTTGTCTGCATGTTGAAAACAATACTTCCATTAAAAACTCTTCTATGTACCCCAAAAAAATATATACATTAAAAAACTTAAAAAACAAAAACTAGACAAGGTGTTGTTCAGTCTCTTACCTGACGCATCCCAATCTTCCCCTGCGGGTAGAATCAAATCCATACTCCCATGAAAATCCACCTCAGCATATGGGAAGTCCTCTATCCATACATACTGCCATCTCAACCAAGCAAAAAAGTCACCAGTGAAACGAAACTCTGACTCCGCTACTAGCCTCGGAGACAGACTAGTCCACCTCTCCATTCGTGGTTCTTCCACTGGTCGTACTGCTAGTGCTATCTGTAGTTGCATCTGGGGGATGCACTCTAAGAAAAATGAGACCAATAAAGATCCGTATCCAAACTGTTGTTGCCCCATCCTACACCGCGAAACTTGTTCCCTCACATTTCGAAGGAACCCTACGTTCCAGTTAAACAGTGTTGGTTCCAAACACTGTACGCCATAAGCTACCTGTGATCTCGACGCTAGATGGGCACTAGTGCTTCCTGTCACACTCATGATGGAAAAAAAAATGGACTGGAGGGGTAACTCTCGGATATCCTTGATAGGGATTCTACCCCCCACCAGTCTTGCTCTTGGGACACAATGACGTGCCAGATACACGCCCAATTCTCTGGAAGTGCCCTCTGTCCGAAAAAAGATATGGGAACCCCTCTTTTTGAAAGGCCAGTCAAGAAATACATGTCTTCCAACTCGATGGTTAGAGGCTGTGTTCTGATCCAGAACCCTTGCTCTGCGACATCCCACAAGTCGATCATGTGCTCAAGCAATAAAATCTCCTTCTTCATTTTTTGCAATTTGAAGAATTTCAGAAATCCACAAGCTCTCAACGCAGCCCGCGTGCGAGGACTTTGCAAGGAAACCAAATCATCCATCTCATGCTCTCGTTCTTTCCACTCGATCATGGTCACCGAAATCACCTACGAAACAAAAAGCAAAGAATTTCATTATTTCACTTTTTCGGCAATTTTCGGCAACTTCTTAAAGCAATTTAAAAACATGAAATCTAATGCCCACATTGTTTAAAAAGACCATGCCCTCTTTTATGATCATCACGCCCTCTCTTTGCCATTCAATATCGATTACACAACAATAAAACGTTTTTAAATGAAAACGATTTCCATTATGGATGCGTGGGCATATGTGAGAATTTCTTATAGGTTCTTTGACAAAAACGACCCATCCACTTAGGTATTAAGGCGTTGGCATGTTGGCTATCACTTTCTAAAATGTTTTTTCACAAAGAATGTCTTACTCCCATCATTTTTAATATAGGCCAATTTGATCTTTTTGGGGCGACTTAGGGCTTCATTTTTTAAATTAAATGCTGCTATGAAAATGAATATTAAACAATGTAAGTGAAAGAAGGGGAGATGAAGATCTACCTGGTCCAAGCGGCGAGAGAAACGGTCAACCGTAGCTCTGGTATCAAGAAAAACAAGATCCACCTCCTAAGTGAGAATCTCCACTGCTACAAATCCTTATGCAAAATGAAATGGTAAATGAAATTTTCATTGTATTACTATTTATAAATTTCCATTTTTTATAAGGTATAGTCATTTATGGGTTTCTCTAACAATATAATGGCTTCACTAAACCACTGGATTGCAATTTTGACATCGCAGGTTTCCTAGCAGTTTTGATCGTTTGTTTACCTTGTCACATCCATGAGCATAGTCTTAGTTCGTTTTCAAGCTCGAAAATATGAGAACGTACCAGGTAGAATTTTATCTCTTTTTCAGACCCGCATGGACACACGAAAAAGGAACCCCCTTGGAGTCATCTTTAAACTCTTTTCAGACTCTCTAAATATGAAAATATTGTCGAGTGATCTTGCTTCCTTTCTTGCTCATTAAAAGGTTTGAAAGGGCGTCTTTCGAGCGATAGTTTATCTCTTTTTCGGTCTCATCAGACTACTGTACGAAAAAAGGAATTGAGAGAGTTCTCTTTTAAGTGTTTTCCCAGACTCTATAATCATGAAAAACCTTTGAGTTTTCTATCTTTGGACTCATTAAAACAAACATCGATAGGCCCATACGGGACCGAACCCTTACTTCTTCTGGTTCGTTAAACAAAAGAAGAGGAACTTACCGAAGGTGAGTTATGTTGAGCATGTGTTACCCTCCTCGAGCTCGTTAAATTAAAAAAGAGGTACTTGTCTATCTGGATGGGGGAAAATTTGAAAGAAGCAAGGCAAGCAGTCTCTTGTGAACATCACCAAGTAATTCTTAGAGTCGCCCTTGAACACGACACTTTGTCATCTCCACGCATTATAATCCACTGAACCTATGCACTGAGCCAATCCTTTGAGTTTCTTTCACTCCTTTGGGTCACCTGACGTAAGTCACAGCATCCACTGCCTCATCAAGTTTTGGTCCATGTCATGTTTCTGCTATTGTGCCTCAGTGTTCAAGGGAAGTGTCCACCTCGAGAGTCAGCCATCACAAATATCTTGTCTCAATACCCGTGTTAGTCCATGTTCATTTGATCTGCCAATTACATCTCTATCTCCGTTTCATGTCGTTGATGGGGGATACATCAAGGCCCTCCTTCGATGATCCTATTCCTGTCGACTTCAACACATTATCCAGGAAGTAGGCTTAGAAACCAGTTAGTACTTTGGGACCTGCATGCCTCAATGGCAGGCCTCCTCACATCCGACAGTAGGTTTACATCATTGACCTCTGATTGGATGATTCCATGGATGTTCGAATCCATCTCATCCATTCACATTCGTTAGAATGTACTAGGGTACCTTGGGAATCATTGACATTAATGGTGATCTCCCTCACACTTGTTAACAGTTTACACCATTGACTGATAATCAAGTGGTTTCTGCAATGTTCGACATTAGGACATCCATTCACATGGTTAGATTCATACCATGTTGGGATTGGTAAGAAGACCCTGGGTTGAGCGATCACTTTGATATATGCTTTGCCCAGGTTGCGAAGGAGTTTCTCTTGGACAAATGATACATACACTGTTACATAGGTCCACTTTGTATTGGTCGTGGCTATGTCTGGTCATCTCATAGATCCACTATGTATTCTTCATGGCTACGTTCAGTCCAGGTCATCAGAGTATAGATCCACATTGTATCCTCGGTGGCTATACCTTTTCATCCATACAATTATGGATCCGCAGTGTATTTTATGGCGGCCATATCTTGCAAGTATTGATCACCCAAGCATAGCTATGCCTGCCTTGGGTTTTGAAACATGTCATGATATTTTTTGGATGTTTGTGTGCAGCTTCTGTCAGGTTCTCCGAGTCTATACCCTTGCTTGAAGGTCTACAAATAATTTGAGTTATCATTTCTCATCTTCTAACTTCATACTTTGGGGGGCAATCTGTTACACATCAATATTACTCAACTGTCGTAAGTGTCGCATGTTCCTTACAACTGTCGCAAGTGTCGCATGTTGTTCAAAAGTGTCACAAATGTCAAACAAAGTATACTGCCATGATGACGACACTAAGGAGGCACTTAGAATACCTCATACACTTGATTTGAAGAAACAAGGATGATTAACTGAAGTCAAACATCTCTTGCCACTTGAAAGGAGTTCTTAAACTAGGGTTTTAGAGGAGAGCGCTCCCCTACATCAGCCTTAGGAGCACTAGCGCTCCCCTATAAGGTGTTGGGGAGTGTTATAACAACAAACTTCCCCTCTGAAAGAGCGCTACCCATATTTAGAGCGTTGGCACCCCCCTTGAGCCTACTAGGGAGCGTTATAGCACCCTGATGCCCCTTTTGAGGGAGCGCTGTCTAATCTGGGCAGTAGTTGGCCCGTTGAGGAAGATAAGGGGAGGATATTTCAAGCTTGGAAGGCAGTTGCATTTGAATTCCTAATCTTAGGAGAAGATCCCTGATCTAAGGAGGGAATTCCTCAACCTACCCTAAAGATACCTCAAGAGGTTAAGCCTCTCCTAACCTATATAAGAAGGCTCTATGATGGTGGAAAGGGGGAAGAATTGCAAGCATGAAACCTATGATCTCATAGGAAACACATAGTGAACTGGAGGAGAGTAATCATTGAAGCTGTTGTCGTCCAGATCGTGGATCTTTGAGCAAGGGTTAGACAAAGGGAACTTGACAAAGATGTCGCATTCACATCTACGGTTGTAAGCTACTTCTGTCATTGTTCTCATTAATATGACTTGCTTGGCCTGTTTCTTTCTAGTTCATGTTTAATCTCATATGAACTTGTCTATGATAGATAGATCTATTTGGAACTAATATCAATAGAGTAGGAAGTGGTTGTACTGTTGTTTGTCTACAGGGCTCGTCGAGGAGCGAATGATTGGAGCTCAACTCAGAGCATGCAGAGACAAACGTCGATAAAAGGTACTTCTGTTCTCCTTCCTCCTCATGCATTATTTTGTATAGATCAAAAAGGAAGTCAGTGTCCATGTTAAGCGTCTTCTATCTTAAGAGTTAAGAGTCTAGCTCTCAAGAGGAGATCTACCTGTCCGTAGGGAGATTTTCCTTCAACAAAAACCATGACTAAAGTGGAATTGATTCCGTAGAGTAATGTGGGTCGTAGGATATATTTGGAAGGAAGGAAAACCTTTTTCAACCATAAGATCTAGAGAAGGTAAATGAAGGTTATCCTCGAAACCTTTCGGAATTTCGACAATCGGGAGAAACGAGATAAGAAGATGCACGAAATCCTGATGCCCGAAAATCTAAAATCCTGAGAAATATCTACACCGTAGATCATAGGAAAGGAGCTTGAACATTGGATCAATTATGTGAGTAGATCGTAATTTTAGAATTTCGGCAATCAGGAGAAGCGAGGTGTGTCGATGCACGAACTCCCGATGCCCAAAAATTTGAAACAAAAAGCGAACCAGAGCGGGAACCAATGACGTCACCGAAGGTGACATGGACCTTCCTAGATCTTCCACATGCCACCGCCTTAGTTGGTTACAACTGTACTACGTGGTCCCGAAGGGTAAAGCAGAACAAAATTTTAGATGTCATAAGATTGGGAAGAAGCAAGTGTGGGAACTTTCGAGGTCTGAAGTCTCGAAGTTCTGAGGTCTGAAGTCCCAAATTCCCAAAAACTTCGAGGATGGAAATACCATAGTGGATTTCAGCCATTGGATGATGGGTAAACGTGAACCGTTGATCCACTCAATTTTGCGAGTTCGATAATCGAAACTATGAGAGAAATTCTTGCGAGTTCTTTGAAATCTCTGAAGGCACAAAATCCTGGGTAGCACCTTGTAGTCTAGCATTCGGTCACGGCCTATGATTATGCGGGTCAGGATCTGAGATAGAAGGGATATCGCCTGAAATAGTTACAGAGCCGAGCAGAGCTTGGAAAAATTCGTGCAATTGAATTTTTTTCTTTAATTGGATTGGTGTTGAATGTGTGGAATTTGTTAAGGAGAGATGGCCTGACAAATTCTGGTTGTCTTCACGTTGTGATTGCATAAGTTTGATGAGTGCTAGAAACAATTAGAAATGCCACATAGTGAAAAGAAATGGAAGAGGTGTGGATTTCCTCTAATTCAAATAATGAAAGATAAGGTATGGACGTCCACTTGGGAGTTGAGGGATCGAACTCCAATGGGCATAGAAAAGAGATGGACAAGGAGGGGCATATGATGAAGATCATTGAAAAATTACAGAAGGATGCCTAGGCTCACCAAGATGATAGTTGAAAGCTCATGAAATCCAGATATCAACAGGGAGAATTCAACTTGAAGTTGATGCGGAGCCTGGAAAGGATCGGAAAGAAATTGGAAAAAGGGAGTGACTCAAGCTAAAAAGGGAGTCGCAAGACCCCTAAGAGGAAAATAATACCGAGGAGTGTTAGCTGACATCATTATTTCTCCCCAAAGCATTACGGTAAGGAAGCACACAATATTTCAAGCCCATCTCCTACCAGAAGGCATAGGAGCTCTAGAGTGGATGAACTGAAAGGAGAAATGAATAAGATTAAGCCTCCCACGTTTGATGGAGAACACCAGAAGGAGGAATATGTTGAGACATGGCTACTAGGCATGAGGAAGTACTTCCAACTACATAGTTATTCCTCTCATGCTGAAGGAAGAATTGTGATGTATCAAATTAAAGGAAAATCATCCATGTGGTGGGATCAACTTGTGCAAGTGCAACACATTAGAGAGAAAGATGTCACTTGGAAATAATTCAAGAGGTATTTCGAGAAGAAATATTTGACTAAGAGATATTATGATAGAAAGATGAAATAGTTCTTTGAACTCAAGATAGGAAACATGACCATTGATGAGTATGAATGAGGGTTTCTGGAACTACTGAAGTATGTTCCTTTCATCAAGGAGGAGACTGTCAAAATTTAGAGGTATCTAAGTGGATTTGCACCTTCCATTAGGGATAAGATTTAGTATGATGACCCTAAGACTATGGAAGAAATGATAAGAAGAGTGAAATTCTTATATGAATAGCAGAGAGAAAATCCTACCTTCCAGAAGGCTTGGGAAGACAAGAAGAAGTTCAAGAAAGAGCAGAGATAGAAAGGAAGCAAACCTTCCTTTTTCAGAAATAGTCCTCAGGGACAACCATATTTTAGAGAGCCCAAAAAGACTGAAATGGGTGGACAAATTCCAAGAAATACACCCATGGAGTGTTGGGGTTGTAAAGGAAACCATAGGTATAGAGATTTCCCCCACAGATGTGATAAAGTGAGAGCCATACACAATGTTCAGCAGGCTGAAATAGTGGATGACATGGGAAATAGAATGCCAAGGATCTACACAAGCAAGATGAATATCATTCGCACATGATTGAAGTGGAAGGTATGATTAACAACCAACCATTTACTATTTTAATTGATTCAGGGGCTATTCATAGTTATGTAGATCCTAGAGTGGTGGAAAGTTTGTAATTGTCAAGAAGCAAACATGAAAAATCTCAGTTAGTGCAGCTGGCTACAAGAACCAAGAGGAAATTCACTGAGTTGGTTAAGTCCTGTCCTGTGGACATGAATGGACTGAGCACGAAGGTTGAATTGAATATTATGCCTTTAGGCTCTTATGACTGTTTAATTGGGATGGACTGGTTAGACCAACACCATACCATTCTGGACTGTCGTAACAAGGAATTCACTTGCCTAGATGAGTAAGGGAATCATAAAACAATCCAAGGAATTCCCAGAGATGTTGCTATCATAGAAATCTCAGCAATGCAGCTGAAGAAGTGCTATGGAAAAGGATGTCAATTATTTTCAACCCATGTGGAGGAAAATCCTAAGGAAAAGGTGTCAAGTATCGGGGATCATGCGGTACTAAAGGATTTTGAAGATGTATTTTAGGAGGTACTAGGATTACCTCCGAAAAGAGATATTGACTTCTCTATAAACTTGATTCCTGGAGCAACTCCAGTGTCGAAATCTCCTTACAGAATGAGTACGCTAGAGATGAAAGAGTTACAATTGCATCTTGGATATCTTCTAAAGAAGGGGTATATGCACCCAAGCATGTCATCTTGGCGTGCCCCAGTCCTGTTCATGAAGAAGAAGGATGGAACACTGAGATTGTGTATAGATTTCAGACAACTGAATAAAGTAACTTTAAAGAACAAGTATCCTCTGCCAATGATTGATGATCTCTTTGATCAGTTGAAGGATGCGAAGATATTTTTGAAGATATACCTCAANCAGCAAGACTTCCTTTAGAACAAGGTATAGTCATTACAAGTTCACAGTGGTGCTATTTGGGATGTCAAACGCACCTTCTATTTTTATGTGCTTGATGAATGGTGTGTTCATGGACTATCTAGACAAGTTCGTCATAGTCTTCCTATATGACATTCTGGTTTATTCCAAGTTAGAGGAAGAGCATGAACAACATCTTAGGATGGTGTTGCAGGTGCTAAGAGAGCACCAACTGTATGCCAAGATGAGAAAGTGCTTATTTTATCGGGAACAAATCAATTACCTAGGGCATATTATTTTGAAGGATGGGATAGTTGTAGATCTTGAGAATATTAAGGCCATCAGAGAATGGTTAGCGCCAAAGAACCTGAAGGAATTCAGATCCTTTATGGGTCTAGATAGCTATTACAAAATATTTATTGCAGGTTTCTCAAGGATAGCTCACCCTATTACTTCCTTGCAAAGGAAGGAGAATAATTTTTTATGGACAGAGGAATGTGAGAGTAGTTTCCAGCAATTGAAGCAACTGTTAACCAGTGCTCCAATCCTGAGGATCGCGAACCCAAATGAATATTTCATGGTGTGAACTGATGCATGCAAAGAAGGACTGGGAGGAGTCCTCAGTCAGAATGGATTCGTAATCTTTTATGAATCTAGAAAGTTGAAAGAGAATGAAAGGAACTATGAAACTCATTATTTGGAGTTAGCATCCATCATTCATGCTCTGAGAAAATGAATACATTACCTCATGGGAAGGAGGTTTGAATTGAAAACAGACCATAATGGTCTGAAGTATTTGTTTGATCAACCAAACTTGAATTCTAGGCATAGTAGGTGGTTGGAATTTCTCTGTGAATAAGATTTTGATATCAAGCATATCAAAGGGAAGGAGAATAAAGTGGCTGATGCACTCAGTAGGAGAGTAAACAAATTACATGCTACAACCATTAGCATGTATCAAACCGATATAAAGAGTAGAGTTTTGGAAACTGCAAGCGACGACTTGTAGTACATGGAGTTGGCAGCAAAGCTACAACAAGGTGAAATGCCACATAAAGTGGAAAACTATAAGTTAGAGACTGATGAAATACTTATGTATAAAAACATAGTTTATGTACCTAATGTCCAGGATTTGAAACTTGTGATTCTAAAAGAAATGCATAATGTGCCTTATGCTGGGCACCCCGGATATCAGAAGATTGTGGCAGCAGTCAAGAGCCATTACGTTTGGCTAGGTATGAAGAAAGAAATTGTTGAATACATCGCCAGACGTATGGAGTTTTAGAAGGTTAAAGTTGAGCATAGACACCTACCAGGGCTGCTGCAACATTCACCCATTCCTGAGTGGAAGTGGGAAGTATTGGCAATGGATTTCATCACCGGTTTGCCTAGAACAGGAAAGCAACATTATTCCATCATGGTGTTGGTGGAAAAGATTACAAAATATGCCCATTTCATTATGTTAAATACCACTCACAAGGCAGTGGATGTTGCCAACATCTTTATGAAGGAAGTGGCATGATTGCACGAAATTCCTAAGACAATTGTGTTTAACAGAGACCTGAAATTTACCTCAAATTTCTGGAAAGGGTTATTCAAGGGATTCAAAATGAATTTGTGTTAAGAACCAAATATCAATATAGCATAGAAAAACCTCAGAAAAAGTACTCAACGCCTTGAAAAAGAGATAATTTCACATAATAAGCCTCTTCGAGGGGGCAACCTCCTTTTACCCCACTTAAATGTTCAAGTACAAGATGATTCCAAATGAAAATGTCTCCTTGGTATATATAGGAGACTAGGAGGTATAATTAAAACTAATGGAATAAAGCCGACATAAATAAAATAACATTACTAATGTAACATTCCCCAATTAAGGGGTAATGAGCCAATATTATGTTGATACTGAGAGGGGGGTGAATCAGTCTCAAGTACAATTTAAAACCTTTTTTAACTTATACTTAAACCATTCAACTATATCCAATGAGAAATTAACAATAGTATAAGAGTTACACCAATACACCATAATACACCATGCACAATATATGAGAAATAATCAATAGTTTATTGTTCAAGGGAAGTAATGACTTCCAAAGGTAGCTACAGCATCCAAATGTAGAGGGAGGGATAAAACTCCAAGAGGAAGATACATTCCTCCAATATCGAGAGAGATTTTAACTCTCCATCCTTGCCCCTTCCTTCCACCCAAGAATATATGAGACATAATAAAACTTTACATTAAATCATCACCATCAACCAATCATCACATAGAACATGATAATGCTTCTTGATACTTCTTTAATTTCTGCAATTCTTAAATTATTGGAGTACTATGATCCTATAGATAATATCACTAAATGTATTCTCTGAAACTTCTCAAATTTTCACTCCTTGAATCCTCCCCAAAAAGAGGTTATAGAAAGAATGGTAGACTTTATTCAATTCTGGTCTGTTTCGAAGAGCCAACTTGTACAACATGTCCCGCGTTCAATATTTAACATCCGGTTGTGAAACTCACACAAAAGAAACTAAAGTCTGTACTATTTCCAATGGAAGTGGTCCCACTTCATTTGGATTTTGTATGAAGAAGTTATGACTGTTTTACTCGAAACACCTGTTTATTGACTAGCTTTAGGACTGGTCACAAACCCTATCTTCCACACAATGTATCTCCATAATTATAGCGAGTCAAGAGCTGAAATTTTTACTAGAGGTACCTTGATATGTCTTCTCAATACCATATCGATTTCACCATCTGAATCATTCTAGAAGCAAAGTTATAGTAAAAATGGTAAGATGACCTGAAAATATCATACCTTAGAACACATCACCAAAAGACTTCATCCTCCCTTGAAATCCGGCCTTCTTTTCTTCTTATTACCTCTGAAATTCGACTTGTATCAAATGAATGTATAATGATTTTTATTTATACCATTTATGTCACTTCCTTTTAACATTAGGGCCGACCTGACACTTTCTTATTTTGTAATTATTTTCTTTAATTATTTTCAGGGCC
>JASDQU010214199.1:2968-13093 GCA_032191745.1 Picea mariana | reverse complement strand
ATTAATTCAAAGGACTTCTCGAATACTTCCTCCACCATTTCAATATTTGAGGAGATAATTCAAGCCCATTTCAAGGAGAAGATCATGGAGATTTGGTTGGAATATCTTATCTAAGATATATGAGAGATATATGTGAGGATTTAAAGGGATTATATTTTGTAATAATGGGAAATAGGTTGAGAGAATAGTGGATCTGTAATAATGAGATGGTTATCTTATCTTCAAGGCTCTCATGTATAAAAGAGAATGCTCTCTCTTCATGAGGATTCAATTAGATTATTAAAGTAGAAGAGGAATTAGATTATTCAATTAAGATTAGAGTAGTCATTAATGGTAGTCATTAGGATTCGAAAGAGAAAAGGATTCTTAGCTTTGATTCATGGTTTTGGTTTTCAGGCTTTCATTATTCTTTTATAAAGATTGATTTGATTATTGAATGTAAGATTGCTGCATTGATGAGCGCTCTCATGTGTTGTTGTTCCATTTAACTCTTCATTTGTTGTATCTACTTTTCGTTCATGTAGTTCTCCATTTCTAGATTAATTTCCTTTACGCAATTTCTCATTCTTAGAGTAATTTCATTTACGCAACTAGATTAATGATTCAATTCCAGTCGTGTGTTAGATTAATGATTCTATTTCAGTCGTCTATTAGATTAATGATTCAATTTCAGTCATAGCTTAAACATTAGATTAGATTAGTCTCACTTCAATCTTGCATATACTTTGTGTGTGCTTCAATAGTTTATGACCCCCGGGTTGACAAATTAGATAGTTGGGTAAATACTACAATGCAATTAATTCAACATTAGTTTGGCCCAATGTAATGATTGTTGTTCCTTTTGCAAGTCCTGTTGTTCCTTTGAATAAAACAACTGTCGTTCCCTTTACGATCGTTGTTCCTTTACAAGTGTTGCGTATCTGGAGGCTGGGTATTGAAAATGGAAGGTAAGAACCTATGTAGGCGACAAGTAAAATGCTTGTGCCAGCACCTACCTTTGGTTGATGCATAGAGGTTGTTTTTAGGACATCTTTAGAGCCCAACAGAAGGTATTTCTCCTTGTATCCTCATAGTGTGCTATCATTTCTTCTGTGAAAATTGCCCAAGTGACGAGTGATTTGTGAGAACAAAGCCATCGATACCATACAAATTGATTAGGTTCTAAATATAAATAAGCAATTCGTACCTTTTGTGTTTGTGGCACATTATGGAGATCAAATAATTGCTCCATCTGAAGTATCCATGTCATTGGGTCCTTGCCATCAAACTTCCTCATATCAATCTTAGGAACATGGTTGGTCTTGAAACCAAAGTTGGAGTTTCTCCATTCTTGATTCACCTTCCTTGTGTCCTCATCATGAATTTTATGGGATTCATTTTCACTTTCAGGTGTCTTCTCTGTTATGAAATTTTTCAATACTTCCATGATCTCTCCTTTTAAACCATCCATCTTAGTATCCAACTTAGCTTCCATTGAATCTATCTTCTTTTGTAGTTCATTTATGTCCCTATGCATTTCTTCACCTTCATCAAGAGTCCAAGTAGGATTTTCTAGAGGCTTATTTGGTGTAGAAGTTCCCTTTTGTGGTGGCATGTTGGCCAAGTATCACTTTTGAACCTTGATTTTGAGGTGGTTCTGCTAGACAATATTTCTACTATTGTATCTCCCAAGTTTTGGCCCTTCTGGGTATGAAAATTTCTTTTATGTGGTTCTTTGATATTTCTTCTCTGCAATGTCACAAGTCTGATCAAAATTGGATGTGCCAAGTGGAATTTATGGTAACTTCCCCACAACTTGTCGATTTTTGGCCTTTCCAAGATATCTCACTTGTATAGCGTGCCCCACACAAAATAATTGATATAAAATTATGAAACTTGTACCAAAAATACTCCATACTGTCCACGATCCAATGAAACTAGTCCCACTCAATTTGGATACTCTAGGAAGAAGTTATGATTGTTTTACCTGCAACACCTTCTTGAGACTAGTCAATAGGACTAGTCAGATACCCTATCGTACACAAGGTGTATCTACAAATTTAAGATGACCCAGAAGCTGAAATGTTTTTCAAAGATACCTTACTACTTTATGTAAATAGCCTCTGGTGTTTAGTGTCTGAAGTGTTATAGAAAATTTTTTATAGAGAAAATTCCGCAATGACTCAGTTCAAGATGATTCCAGAACCCTATCTTGTACAGGTTGTATCTCCGAAAGTATAATGCCTCAGGAAATGAATTTTGAGCCCAATGTACCTTGATCTGTCTACTAAATATAATCCAAGCCATTCCTTTTGAAACATTGTAGAAAACAAGTTATAGTGAAAATGCCAAGGTGTCTCAGATGTAGCAGTGAAACCCCAGGACCTTGAGCTCTGATACCATATGTTAAGAACCAAATATCAAAATAGCATAGAAAAACCTCAGAAAAAGTACTCAGCGCCTTGAAAAAGAGATAATTTCAGATAATAAGCCTCTTCGAGGGGGAAACCTCCTTTTAACCCACTTAAATGTTCAAGTACAAGATGATTCAAAATGAAAATGTCTCCTTGGTATATATAGAATACTAGGAGGCCGTATAATTACAATTAATGGCCTAAATCTGACATAAATAAAATAACATTACTAATATAATATGCCCCAATTAAGGGTTAATGAGCCAATATTAGGGCTTCACAATTGGTACCTAGACAAATGCTCAACCTACATCAAGATGTTAGAGGCCACCGGAGCACCACATCTCCTACCCGCTCATGTCCCAGACCGGTTTTTCATGGGAGAAATTTTTCATCAGACCATCCTGCAGGGCTATAACGTCACATTGGTCAAAGAAAAGAAACAAAATTTCATACCCTATGGTTTCCATTTGGGGTTCTATTTGGTAAAGGACATTGCTCAAGCCAAACAAGAAGGGTTGAGCCAACTTAAATTTAGGTTACCGACAGGTCGATTCCACAAGCACGAACCTAAAGGCTTGGTCCTCCAACAAGCTTCATAAGTATCATCATATTGGTCGTATGCTCATGATAATTTTGAGGATGAAATATTCACAGAGAGCGCCCAGGAGTGGGACAAGGTGGTGCAGAGGATGGACAAATCAAACATGACCAGGTTCAAGGTCATGAGCATGGACGAACAAGTGGAAACGATAGAAAAATCATCTCAAGAGGCCCTCAGATCCAAGGAAGAAATCAAAGCAGTAGAGACAACAAAATCACAGAGAAGGGGATTTTTCTTAACACCAAAGGCACAGAAAAGGGGATTTCTTTTAATGGAAGAGGCACAAAGAGTCATTGATCAGTTGTACAATGACCTGGTTCTCATAGAGATGATGAGGGTTCTCGTCGATAAACCAATCACAAGAAGAGGAGAGCCAAGTGGCTCGGAGTTGATACAACTTGAAGGAATCATCGGGCTAGAAAACCATGAAATTCCACTACCATAGAGCATATCACCAGGGGGAATTTCAACCCATCCTGAGATATCAAGGACACCAGGGAGGACCAATGTACCAAACCCCTTGTATTATTTAATAACTATCTATGATGATATGGATATTTCTGAGGTTTCCCTGGTGATTATGGTGCAAATCACAAAAGAGAAAGAACCTAAGAAAGCATCCACCTCGGGCCCGATGCTCCAAGTTAGAGTCAGTCGTATAAAAAGCATGAGGTAGAAAGTGCCTTGGACACTAAGACACTCAACATATCAAGAACCCCAATGGACAACTCAAGGGATGAGCTAGGATTGGACAAACAAGGGGAATAAATTCCACCATAGGAAATCGGCACCTCGATAGTCGATTACCAAGTAAGTACTGAACCTGCCCAAGATTACTCAATTTTGGCCAGTACTTTACCACCCAATGAGAAACAACCAGAGGCTGAGCCATCGAGACATACAAAATAGGTTCACAAACCTAGTCTTGAACATATATACATTGTTGGGAGCCTGGGAAACACTCTTACCTAGGGAGAGAAAAAAATCCTTAAACCGGTTTATTAGTTCATCGATATAAAAGAAATCACTTACAACTGAAAGAGGAAATACATCATGAAGAGAACCACCAAGAAAAGGAGGCTTACTTTGAACATTTTGATCCTCATCACCACAGAGGAGAAATTGATCAACACAGAGCATGGCAAGACGTTCGAGCTTGTCGACATAGCGATGGTGATCATAGATTCCATCCTGGATAGAGAAAGGAAAGATGAAGAGGAACTGGCCGTTGCACTAAATAATTTGGAGCATCTACGCCATTTGGAGAAATACTATAAGGACTTCACACATGCCACAATATTTTTGAGAAGCGAATTCCAAGATGCCTACAACAAATTTATGAGTGAGCGACACCTTTTCACTATAGGGATAGTCAACTTCCAAGAAGAAACCCTTATGGTGCTAGAGATGTGAAAATACATGGAAAGATGGTATGAGAAGGCCCACCAAGCTGTGGAAAGAATTGACTACACAATCACGGTTCAAAAGGGCCGTGATGTCGAAGAGCACGACATTTGGGTGCCAAGAGACAACAACATTGATCATATAAGGAAGTCGAATGGATACTGGGTAAATATGGCCCAAGAACCTCAACGAGATATTCAAGAGAAATGGCCCGATTGCGAAAGAAGATGGACCAATATCAATCGGGCGATGAGATACATCGGTTTCCCAGAATTTGGTTCACCCAAGAATTTTGTTGACTTGAATGAAATAGTCAAACAACATGTATAACAAGACTTAGCATGGACTGCAGAGATAGAAAAGTTGGAAAACATGGTGCCAGGTCAAGTACAACAGTTCATGGAGTACCCGATCAAGACTCAGACAATATTACAATAGTTAAGTGTTAAAGTAGTCAAGTATCATGCATAGGTAGTGGATATAAAGGAGATCCTTTCGGCCCCAATGGACCAACACATCTTCCCGTATGCCAACACATGTGATGAACTCTTTGTCAAATGGTCAGAGTATGAGAAGGGTCACCCACTTAAGTGAAACCATTTGATGACTCTTACAAGACACAGAGATGGAAGCACCATGGAAGAACTTTGATAGTTATTTTTAGTTAATAAGTTGTTATAAATAAGAGGATCGTCCTTTTAGAAAATGTCGATGGTTTTTGCAAATACCCTTATTTTTGGAATTGTAAAGATCTATTTCAAAACTACCTTAATTGAGAAGTCTTGTTTAGGATTGGACACAAATTTATGTTTTACATCAAAGGAACGTGTGATTGGATCATAAAGAGGAATTACTCATGAATGGATGATGTAATGAATAAGATTTTYTGAATCTATTGATAAGTTAGCTGATTCAATATTTGTATAGTTCTTATCTCTAATGATGGAAAGAAAATTGTTGTGTTAATGTGTGATTAGTGATCAGAGATAAGGAAACTAATTTTCTTTCCATCATTTTATTSCATATATGTTTTCTTTTGATAATTGTATCTTAGTCAATAATTGAAATACCAAYAATTTGATGTATTAGTATTAGGCTTGTCGTAGGTGTGAAAACCTTTGTTTGCATTCTTGAACACGAGGGTTATCCAGAGCTTAGCCTTCTTCAGTAGTTAAKTTTTTCCCCTTTTCTTTTACCCAAATGTTTTATACCAGCGCCTATCTTTTCTCAGAACCACCTAGAAGAGAAAATACAAAAAAGAGAACATTCAAGCTGAAGGAGGAGTTTTCATGAGAAGATATATTGTAAATCACTATGTAAATCCCATCAATTAATTGGCCGGATCACAAGATATGTAGAACCATTCCACTATCAAATGTTGCAGAGTCTAATTGGACCTCAGTGGTGAGTTTGGTTCCTACTGTTGAGTTTAAGGGATTTAGGACCCCTCAACAAGATCCAAAATGATTCAACAATCTCCAAGATTTCTTTACCAAATATAAGGATTTACTGTCACAAATCAAGGCTTACGGGCTTGATAAATCTAAGGAGGAGAAACAAATTGTTCTCACCATTCTCTCCAAACTTGGTCTTGAATTCTTGGTGTTTTTATCCACATTCCATTCAGTCAAATTCACCCTTGGAGCCACCTGGAAGATGGCTTGTCTTGAGGAATTTATCGAATCTCTGACACAAGAGCAGACCAAGATCATAAAAATGGGAAAAATCAAAGGCACAAAGGTGCATGCACTTACTGTGCAAGATGGAAGTAGTCATCAATGTCAGGAATCTAAAGATAGAGACAAAAGGAAAGCTCATGCAAATCCTAAGAAGGAAGGTTACTCAAAACCCTTCAACGATGCCTCTGGATCCAAAGGTGGAAAGGGAAGAAAAGGGGATAAATGTACATACTTCCATAAAGTATTCCATCTAGAATCTGCATGTATGAAAAAACAAATAGATCTAATGAACCAAATACTTCAGTGAAAAACCTTGGAGATCACATCCCCGAGGGTGCCAAGAAGAAGAAGCCAAAAGATCAAAATCCTAGCAAATGAAATTATAGTCATGATTTGATTTCCATAAAATCCTCCCTCGATGCTTGGATCGTATATTCAAGAGAATCACACCACATGGCTACCACAAAAGAAGTCTATTCTTCATTGAATGCATGCAAACGTCCTCCCATTCTGATGGGGGACAACTCTCTAGTCAAGGTCACCGGCAAAGGAAGGATTGAACTCACCAATGGAAGCTTCGAGAATGTGTTGCACATTCCCAAAATTTCCCTCAATATACTCTCCATGTATCAGATGAAAAATTATGGCACCGAAAAGAAATTCATAGTCACACCTGATGCAGTGGATACCTATTATATGTAAACCAATTTGAGGGTTTCTACCAGTGAGGTAAATCATCAATCTAGGATTTACACATTTTTTTGAATTTATTGAACCAGATTCTGCTTTACTTCTTACCCATGCTGATGAAAGCAATAGGATTTGGCACGAAAGTTTCAGGCACTTAAATTTCAGATATATGAGACAAATTAGAAAGCATGGATTGGTTGATGGTCTACTAGACATCCATTTCTCCAAAGGAATTTGTGAGGGATGTGTTCTTGGAAAAAACCCTCAAGATAACTTCGACAAAGGAAAGAAACATAGGGCTTCCTCTTCTTTATATCTGATCCATAGTGACCTCATGGGCCCTTTTCCGCATCCATCAATCAACAAAGAAAGTTACATGCTCTTTTTTTTTTATGATTTCTCACGCTTCACATGGATTTTCTTTATCGAAAAAATAAAATCAAAATATTTCGAACTTATAATAGGGGAGAGTATGTCAACCATGAGATCCAAAATATTTTTCATGAGGTAGGGATTCAGTTGCATCACATAGTTCCCTATAATCCGCAGCAAAATGGTGTTGTTGAGTGGAAAAATAGATCTCTAAAAGAGATGGCCTCTTTCATGCTACAAGCAAAGTCACTTCCAAAGAGATTATGGGCCGAAGCACTTAATTGTGCAACCTACATCCAAAAAATATATCCCCATAAAGAAATCAAGGATAAGACCCCTTACGAGGCTTGGAGCGGCCTCAAACCAAAAGTGACCCACTTTCGTAATTTCGATTCACATGCATGGGATTGAATTCCCTATGAAAAGAGAAAGGCACTTGGTCCATAGAGCACAGAGTGTATCTTTGTTGGATACCCTCATGATGTGAAGCGATGCAGATTTATTTATCTTTCCTCAGACCGACCCATCATTGAGCAAAGTGTACAATTCAAGGAAAGTGTCTTACATGTACCACTGCATTCGCATGCAGAAACCTTCGTTCTTCCACTTATCAGAGATGATGAGAATGCACATCTCAACTCTTATTCAGATGAGAGTTCTGATTCATAGGATTCATATGATCCAGATATAGAGTCAGTACAACCAGATGTAGAGTCGGTGCATGCATATGCATATGTAGAGCCAAAGAAGAGGCCCAAGTGGGCCCAGACTACTCTTAAGGATGCAGGGGATCTTGTTGGTGATCCAACTGATACTAGGAGGACTTGATATGATTTTAAGGATCCTCCTCTTGTACTCGATTCCACTGAACCATTTCCACCTAGGAATATTTTCTTGGTTTAGTCTTCATATCCATACTCTTATGGAAAGGCTGCTGGAAATCCCTTTTGGGAATCCGCCATGCAGGAGGAGTACAAATCCCTCCTCGAGAACTAGAATTGGGATCTGGTTCCCCTTCCTTCTGGAAGGAAACTTGTCAAGTGCAGATGGGTCTACAGGACCAAGAGAAGAGCAGATGGAAAGATTATCAGATACAAATCTAGGATTGTTTCCAAAGGATTTCAGTAGGTGCATGGCATTTACTATGATGAGATCTTCGCTCTAGTAGCAAAGATGGATTCCATATGATTGGAAATTGCCATTGCGGCAGCCAAGGGTCTAATGGGCATGAAGAATGCATTTCTTCATGCTGATATCTCTGAGGATATCTATATGGAGCATCCCCAAGGATTTATGTAGGATTCATCATTGGTTTGTCAACTAAAGAAGTCTCTTTATAGCCTCAAGCAGGCTCTAAGGGCTTGGTATGCCAATATGGACTCCTACCTATTGTCACAGAAATTTGTACATTGTAAATAAGAACCAAATGTTTACATGCTCAGGATGTTTGATTCACTTCTACTCTTAGTTTTGTATGTTAATGATTTGTTGATCACTGGTTACTCGACTTCAGTGATTGTTGTAGTCAAGAGGGTTCTACATGACCAGTTCTTGATGATGGACATGGGTCTGCTACATTTCTTCCTCGGACTTGAGATCAGCTAGGATACATTAGGCATCAAACTATCTCAGGCCAAATATGCATGAGATCTTCTTGAGATATTTCACATGACAGACTACAAGTATGCCCCAACTCCTTTCTTATCACAAGTCAAAATTGAGGATGGCAGGGACACTCCACTGGTTGACAACACATTGTATAGACAACTAGTGGGTAGCTTGTTGTATCTCACACACTCCAGACCATACCTCTTCTATGCAGTTGGCACAGTTTTAAGGTTCATGCAAGAGCTGCATGAGCTACATTGGAAGGCTACAAAGCATATCCTTCGATATGTACATGAAACCATCACATTTGGAATTCATTATGAAACAGAATCTACATTGGACCTCATCGGGTTCATTGATTCTAACTGGGCAGACAATAACATTGATCACAAGTCCACATATGGTTACCCACTCAGTCTTGGTTCCTGGCCTATCTGTTGGTAAAGAAGGAAGTAGGCTTCTATTGCTCTATCTTCAGCCAAGGAAGAGTACAAATGGATAGGTAATGTTAGCACTCTGTAAATTTTGTCAGGCCGAATAGACAAATGACATAGGCAACTGTTTCAACCAGCTTTAGAGATGACGCACTAGCCTACTCAACTCAGAGAGGGCTCTCTCGTTTTAATTGATGTTTTTATGGAAATCAGTGGTTAGATTTGGTTTGTTTGTCGTAGGTTTGTTAAGAGAATAGAGATGGCATTTGGGCTATTGAGTCGAATATGAACAATGAATTTACAAGTTATGAGAACTATCAAGAGGAAAAGGCTAAATGAGGCATTGAGTCTGAGTCTAAACTCAAAATTTGCATGGTAACAGAGGAAAGGGAAGAACATATAACTATATCAAAGAATAATTGAATGAATTCTGACCTAGTTAAGAAGAAAACCACATGGATTTAAATTTCTAAGTCTAAAGCATCATCAGATGAATTCCAGACTTCTAAATCTCCAATTTAAAAGAAGAAACTGTGAATGTGATTTTAGGGACTCCAGAAGTACATACTAAGAAAGGAAACAAAACTCATATCACTTCCAATTAGAATCTTTTCATAAATAGTTCAAAAACTGCTTCTGCATTATATATTCAGTTTGGCTCCATAATTTTACAAAAAACCTTCCTGCTATGAGGGAAGGATCCTTTTTCCCTCATTCTTTCTATATCCTCAAGATGATATATATAGAGGATTTACTGTGGGATTCAAAAATATTAAACTCACTCATAGTTCTAAAGATAGAGGCCAGTTACAAAAAGAGTGAAGTAGAATGACAATTTTCCTACATTACAGGGATCGTTACGAATAGTTCTGACATATCTGAGATTTTTATTTGAATGCCATATGTCCAAAAAATTATGGAACATACTCAATTCTACTTGA
>JASDQU010214198.1:17159-27852 GCA_032191745.1 Picea mariana | reverse complement strand
ATATTTCTCACAAGAGTGAGAAAAAACACCGCTTTGCTATAGGTAGGCTGCAACACTATAGACAGACAAATGTGAATTTGATGAGTATCATTGTTTAACAAATGGTCTCCAATCTTAACGCTAGTCAATGGGGTTGTTGTAATTCAACGGGGAAGAATGATGCATGTCAGACCACCCCCCAAGGCTCATTTCGCTCGGAGACACAAAGAAGCAATTTGGGATGAGACCAGGTGCTAAGCCTGGGTGATTTTGGTAAGGCTCATAATGGCAACAATGAATACACATTCATCAAACTATCAATTGTATATATTGGAAAACATGCTGATACAACCTACAAATTGAAAATTCAACGGACTAACCTGTGCAGAAATCTCTTCGGCCGCGAATTGTTTGCCAATGGCAGGGCAATCGAGCTTGACATTACCATTGTCGTCACGGACAACACGATAGGAGACCTGCTTGGACTCCTCGGACACCTCTGACATCTTTCTCCCAATGAACCTCTTCACGGAGAAAAAGGTGTTCTCGGGGTTTACCACGGCCTGCCGCTTCGCAATTTGCCCGACAAGACGGTCGCCGTTCTTGGAGTAAGCAACCACAGAGGGAGTCGTTCGCTGGCCCTCTGCATTAGTGATGATGGTGGGCTTCCCTCCTTCCATGGCCGCCACGGCCGAATTCGTGGTTCCCAGATCGATTCCCACAACCTTCTCGCAGACGACCCTAAGAGGCCCCGCGGCCCGCCTTCTGGATTGCTGCGGCTGCTTGGTCCGCAGGCTGCCAAATCCACCATTGAAGACGGGATTTTTGCCCAGACCGAGACCGAAGAAGGCGCTATTTCGATTCCCACGGCTGGGTTTTCTGGAAGAGCTGGTGTGAGTATGAGGTATGCCAGCTGCGAACAAATGAACATGAGCCGCAGCCGCCATGGATGAAATCTCTGAACTGAGACCCTTGAGGAAGAGATTGAATACGGATAAATTGTGAGGATTAGGATTTTGAGGATTTTTCCGATGATCGATCTAGTGAGATAAAAAAGGCCCAAGCCCTTGGAGACAGAAATGAAATGAAACAAGAGAAGATGCAGAGCAGCAAGTCCCTGCCGTTGCTTGAAGCTTGCAGTTTTTTGGCATTGTAATCCAAGAAGATGTCTATACAACTACAAAGAGGCCAGCAAACCTAGGGCAGTCCATGGACCTGGTAGGTGTTTGCTCAAGTTGGGTTCTGTGCTTGACTGGGATGGGAGCCGGACGTTCAACACCTATCCTCTTTTAACAACCGATTGCTCAGTCACGTGCCACAAAATCCTTCAAAGTTTCTATATGAAACTCTAAATTTAAATTCCCTTAAAATGTATGAATCATAATTACCTTTAATTTTTATTCAATTCATTTTTAATTTTATCAAAACAAGAATACAACTCAAAATTTAAAACCATAATTAACTTTTCAATTATTTATTGTTAAAATAACAACAGTTATGCCGGGAAACCATGAGTAAGCACTTGGTTGAATAAACTTCAAACAAGTGTTGCATGGCAGCGTAGTCTTTGCTAGGTTGGAATGGGAATAAATGCATTTTATGGCTGCACCGAGGGAAAAATAGAAGCTCGAAGCAGCGGACACTGGGAAGCAGCATGAAGTACAGGTGGTATCCATGAAGAAAATTACTCGTGCGATTGTGTGACACGCCAGCCATAAGACATAGGGTGGTACATGACCCGGGGAGAATGTCACTGCGGAAGTAAGGCCGGAGTCCCGATTCCTGAATTAGTTAATCATAATATTATATTAATATGGGGTTAACAAGTAATTAGCGAGAAAGTGACATCGTCAGAGCATTTTATTCTATGAATCATTTGAATCGTCTATCTCTATATGTGTTAGGATAAATAAAGTTATATGTCGTGGACCAAATATATATATATATATATATATATATATATATTAAATGTGTCCAGTGTCGAAATAGTTTTTCCTATACATTTGCAGAAATTAACTATTCAAAGTAGTTAATTTTTCTCCAGGAAGAGGGCATCTTTGTATAGCACCAACTCGGCATTTCAGTATAGTGCCAATTGGTAATTTGGCAAAGGTTAAAAAAAATCAAAAGTTTCTATTTATGCAGATATTCTTGCACATTGATCTATTAGCACTAAAACGGCAACCTAACAAGGATCTCAATCCTACTGTGTTTTTTATAGATGTGATACTCTTGTTTAAGTTTTTCCTGGGGCGTGTATAGTTCAAATATGGGACTTAGAAAATTTCCATCGTAATGGTTTGAAGCAATAAAAAAGGATAGTAGTATTTATTTTATTTTATTTTTTGTGTGTTTTTTTTTTGTTTTGAAATAAAGGTTATTGGAAAAAAGGACTAAGAATCACACACATTAAACATTTAAATTTAATAAACACAATTTCCTGACATCCAGCATAGTTGAAGATAAAAATTTCTTAGCACATAAAAAATAAAAGAAGATGATCGATATGCATAAAGAGAACTAATTTAGCATTCCGAAAACAGGGTCAGAAGGCACCGTCGAGATTGTTCCCGAAGTAGTTTTCTTTAAAATTTATCAAAAATCAATAATGTTTGTTGCATATTTCTGGAAATTTAAATGTGTTTGTCATATAGACTGGGATTGGGGTTGTCGCGAACAATAAAAGAAATAATTTCAAGAAATAGGACTGTAGAAAGAAGAAGTGGGCGACGGTAGAGAAAGGACCTGAAAAGAAGAAATTGGAAGTTATTAGTCTTTGGTTAGAGATTTCTATTTAAAGAGGTGGAATAACTGGATTGATAAAGAAAGCAAGATGTGATCAGTATAGACTTACTATGATGGTATCTATTTCTCCCTTTTCTATTACTTGCTAATGCCTTTTTATTGCTCTCGTTGACGGCCACTGGAATCGTGCCAATCGATCGTTGCCCTTCGTCGGTGAGCTTGTTGATTCCCCTTTGGAGACATTCTTCAATGTAGCTTCTCATGGGGGCCACGTTGATCTCATCCCGGATTTTTATGTTGAAAAGCTCATTTTCTAATTTCGATAGAAATACTATGCAGAGCCTGTTCAATTTCTTCATTATGTGTCGAATAGTCCACTAGCTAGTGGTCCACGTCATCTTGACTATATTCAAGGATGTCGTAAAAAAATTATAAAGACAACCCCTTTAAAATATCAACTTGTTCATCGAAGGCTTGCTTGGTTAAGAACAAGGACTTGAGGATTAAGTTTGGGTCTTGAACCTCGTTGGTACTTTCGGCTAAGTCTATTTCGGCCAGGTTTATGAATAATTCTTCTTTCTTTGATATGGTTTGTTCACATGAATCGACAATGAGATGTAGGTTCTTAACTTTCTCTTTCTAGCATGCTTTTAATTGTTTGATCTGGTTGGGGAGGGGAGATCTTCTTGTCTTCTTTTCAGATTTGACATGTTGGTGACATGGTTGCCAAAAGGGATCATTGTCTCTAGATAGAAATGTTCTTCATTTTTTAAATCCGCCTGCAAATGTTCACGCA
Source organism: Picea mariana (assembly GCA_032191745.1). NCBI lineage: Eukaryota > Viridiplantae > Streptophyta > Pinopsida > Pinales > Pinaceae > Picea > Picea mariana. The sequence goes on along the minus strand of JASDQU010214198.1, from coordinate 24,332 downwards.
AAGCATGTGCCCCGTTCCAATGGAAGCTATATTTTGTGATGTTTCCCAGGCTTCAGTAACTAGCTCCATTCTTTTCTTGATATTCTTCTCCACATAGCCTCTACAGGATGTGAGGAGGTTGCATGATCCTTTTAACTTGGCTGCAGGGGTGGCAACCACGGTTTTTGCTAAAGGACTGGCAAACAATGGGGTAGGAATCAAAGCTTCCTCAAATTCCTTGATTCGGTCGTTCAATATGGCATTCTTCGCTTCAATTCCTCCAATGGAATCATCGAGAGCATCTTTGGTTGCTCGGTGAAGTCGGGAGATTTGGGATGGCTGCATGTTCCTAAGGTTAATCTTTGAACAGGGTTTTCCTTTCTTATTTCTTACATCTCTCTTTTCAATAATTAAATTTTTAGATTGGCAATCAAAAACAGTGCTCTAGAATACAAAGGATTCATCTTCGTCAAAAATGTCGGTCTCAGTTATTTCCATTATGGAACTATGGTGCATCGCGTCCGTGGGCCGATCAACATTGCGGAATACGTTATCCAGAGCAGTCTCAAGTTCCATGTCCTCGTTTTCTATTTCAGGCTCTTTCGCTTACCCTACAATGTTTTTTCTCTTCCTTGTCACGGGAAGCTTGTGAGAACTATCAATTTTTCTGCGAGGAGGGTTCTTATCTCCTCCTCCGTTTGAAGAATTTTGGGTTTCTTTCTTACTGGGGTGGGTCATTGGAGCGATGCTCCGTGATGTCGTGCTCTTGGGAGTGCTAGACAGGGATTGGACACTCTTCTCACCGGAGCCTTTTCCCTGTTGTTTGTACAATTCAGTTTTGCTTTGCAAAGTCTCTACATCGCCATCGTCAGGAGCAGGAGTGTTGTCGTCATTGTCTTTGTCTTCGTTCAGGCGTGTATGGATAAAAGAGTTGTTAAAGCCAACTGCTGGTAAATGTTCTAGAAAAATCACACTAGGGTCGAACCCTCTTAGCCTTTCAGCATATCTTAGGTTCAAGTTGTTGAAATGGCCTGCGAATTCATCAATCTTGCTAACTTTTCTGAACACAAAGTCCCCAACTTTCCAGGGCAGAGGAGTGAATTGTTTTTTTCTCTTCTCATGGAAAAAATGCAACCAGTAGTTGTATTGCCTTGTTATTTCTGTAACAAACATCTCGTCCATGATGTGACATGGAAGGAAAGCAAGATTTTCCTTGGAGCCAAAAATCATTATTACACTGTAATTTTCCATTTGTTCAAGTGTCCCCTTCCTATCCAAAAACTTGGTTGCCTAGCCAGACATCTGAGGAGCATCCTTTTCTAACAATAAATCTTTGAAAACCGAGACAAAGCCATTAAAAACCTCATAAAAACAATGGAAGGCCTTGTGCCTCCACAAGGCTTGGTACCAGAAGGTTACTGGGTATAGTTTACCTTCTTAGACAGAGACAATTTTGGAAACGGACAGCAATGCGCTCTCGCGAAAACCAAGTAGGATGACATATAAAATTTATTCTCTTCTTTGAATCATGGCAATTCGGAACAGATTTCAATGGAAATTAACTTCCCCCAATCAAAAATGGATTGTTCCTTGACTGTGAAATACAAAATATAAAGAACCATGTGGGAAATGCTTGTTGTGGACTCATGTCTCGTTATTCTTATAAACAACCAGGCAATTTTCCGGAATGGATTTCTAAAAGAACTAACCTGCAACTTTGTGATATCTTCATGAACTGATGTCGGGTCTTCCAGGAACTCGGGTAAGAGGTCGAACCAGTTATCATGTTTTTTTAGGAACTACTTGCAGTCTTGTCCTGTGAAGGTCAATGTTGGCTCCGACAATCTTAACATCTTGCGGAAGACCTGAGGTGACAAAGAAACATGAGAAGGGTCGAGTAGTGGAATAATTCTTTGGCTTGAAATATATTTTTCGGCGCACCAAGAGACCACCTCCTTATAGTCAAAAACTTCAGGGACGTAGCCTGCATGAGCGATTCTAGAGGTTCAAATTACTTCATTCTAGGCGGAACAGAATGAATAGTAAGAGTATGCCCTGGACCACTGGAAGTTTTGGTCCTCACGCCCGAAGATCTTCACTGTATCTCCACAGAATTGATGTCGAGGTGCTGCCATAAGTTTATGAGAACCTCTGTTTGCTCTAGACGATGTTTGAAATGAACAGTTGGAAGGGATAATATAACCCTTCGCAAATGTTGGTCCAATGAGTGTGAATGGGAGATCTCCTCAAGACTTTCACTCATTAATGACAATCTCGACAGTTGTTAGCATTAAAGACTAGTAATTGCATACTTAGAAGTCTGAAGGTGGTGGGTATGGCGAAGAGCAATTAAGGATTGGAGATTTCGCGAACCAGCCAACGCGACGACCTGTGAAAGACAGTCCACGATGTTTGAGATGAACAATCGGAAGGAATATTATAACCCTCCGCAGATCTTGGTTTAATGCGTATTAATGGGATATCTCCTCGAGCATTTCGCTCATTAATGAAAATCTTGATAGTTCCTGCATGACGAGATGTTAGCATTAAAGCTTACTAATTGCATATTTAGAAAGAAGTACGAAGGTGGCGGGTATGGGGAAGAGCAATTAAGGAATGGCTAATTATCGAAAGCGGTCGGTCGGGCTTCAAAATAGGGTTACAAGGTATAACGAGGAGAGGTGAGGACCCAACGGTCAAATTGTATGTCTTGGAAGTTTCGATTGCAAAACGCATAACACAAAAGAGGGCATGATGGGGCAGTCCAGTGGTCAATTTGTATATCGTGGAACTCTAGTTACTGTCTGCATGCCACAGAACATTGGAAGCGCAATCGTGAGGCCACCTATCCGGGAACCCACAATCAAAAAAGTGGCTAAGTATGGAATAGGTAAATGGTAGGGAAGACTCGTTTTGGCTAATATATTGAAATTTGTAATAGATATCCCATTACCTGGCAAGATCTTTTCTGCATGTTTCTGGGCAAGTTGTGTAGCGATAGTCAATGTGACTGTCTTGTCGAACCTTTTGCTTATTAATGACGATCTTTACGGTTGTTGCATGATGAACTATTAGCATTAAACCAACAGAGGTGAGGGCCCGAGGGTTAAATTGTATGTCTCGGAAGTGTTGACTGCAAAACGCGTAACATGGAAGAAGGCATGATGGGGCAGTCCAACGGTCAATTTGTATATCACATAACTTTGGGTATTGTATGCAAGTCACGAAACATTGGAAACACAATCTTGAGCCCGCTTGTCTAGGAACCCACAATAAAAAAAGTGGCTAAGTATGGAATAGGGAAACAGTAGGCCAGACTTGTTTTCGCTAATATATTGAAATTTGTAATAGATATCCCATTACCTGGAAAGATATTTTCTGCATGTTTCTGAACAAGTTGTGTAGGGATAGTCAGTGTGACTGTCTCTTCGAGCCTTTTGCTTATTAATGACGATCTTTACAGTTGTTGCACGATGAATTGTTAGCATTAAACCTTAGTTGTTGCATATTTGGAAAGAAGTACGGAGGTGGCAGACACAGGAAACAGTGACTAGGAATTGGAGATTTCGTGAACCCGCCAACCCGAGGATCCAAAATACGGTGACAAGGGTGATAAGGGTTCCCCAAAAGACATGAGGCCCCGACGGTCAAATTGTATGGCTCAAAAGTTTTGAGTGCAGAATGTGTAACACGGAAGAAGGGATGATGTGGGAGTCCGGCAGTCAATTTGTATATCGCGGAGTTCTGGGTGTTGTTTTTAGGTCACAGAACAATGGAAGTGCAATCTAGAGGCCGCTTGCCCGGGAATTCGTGTTCGAAAAAGTGGCTACGTATGGAACGGGGAAGAGGTCGGTAATAGGGAGGTTGATTTCGTAGATTATGTTGCCCGGGGTGGAATTGTAGATCACATAATTTTTGGGTGCAAGATGTATATCACGGAACATTGGGAAAAAATTGGCTAAGTATGGAAAGGAACGACGGTCGGTCGGAGTGCCATAAATGGCGGTTTGTGTGTTAATGGGAGATGTCCTCGAGGTTTTTTATTGTTAATGTTAATTGTTTTGTACCAGTCTGTTGAGTTGTCACTAGTAAAAGCATAATTAATGTGCATTGGAAGGGCGAGAAGGTGGTGGGGATGGAAGGCAACGATAGATTCTTTGAAACTTTTGTGAGCCTGGGTAGAGTGAAGCTTGTGAGTTCAAGGAGTCCGGGTTGGAATTGTAGATCACAGAAGTTTTGGGTGCAACATGTATATGACAGAACGAGCGACAGGAGAGTTCGATAGCGCCAACCCCGAAAACCGAGGCCATAAAATTGGCTAAGTATGGAAAGGAACGGCGGTCGATCGGACTCGTGATGTAAGGATATAGATGGAGATGAGGATATGTCATTCCGCCAACCCGGGAGCCCGCGATCATAGAAAGGAGACTAAGTATATAACCATAAAGGGATAATAGAGGGGAACAAGAAAAGGTGAAAAGGGGTAAGTATCTCACAAAACAATATCTATTGCTCATTTATTAATGCCAATCTTTTCGAACCTCTGTTGTGAGTTGTCACTAGTAAAAGAATAATGAATATGCATTGGGAAGGGCGCGAATGTGGCGGGGATGGAAAAGAGCAATAAATGGTTTGAAACTTTTGTGAATCGGAGTATAGTGAAGCTGGAGAGTTGGAGGAGTTCAGGGCCGAAATGTATATCACAGAAGTTTTGGGTGCAAGATGTATATGACGGAACACAGGGCATAAGAGTTCGATAGCGCTAACCTAGGACCCGGTGGTCATATAATTGGCTAAGCACTAAAAGGGACGACAGTCGATCGGGCTCATGATGTGACGATATAGATGAAGATGAGCATATGTCAGTCTGCCAACCCAGGAAGCAGTGATCATAAAAATGCAAGTAAGTATAGAACCAAAAAGGGATAATAGAGGGGAAGAAGACAAGGGAAAAATGAGTAAGTATAGAGGAGGAAAAAAAAAGGGAGAAACAAACATTTAGTCTCAACTATGTAATATACTTGGAGGTCGACAAAGTCAGCTTCAAGTTTAAAGAGAATTTGTTTATATTTATTTGAATAGTATTCGTATTAATATATCTTAATAGATTATTTGTGGTCCAAATGTAAACCATCTTCCAATTTGTAGGGTGTTTTTTGGCTTGCAAATTTCACTCAAACCCATAAGAAATAGGAAAAGAAATATATGACTTAACATTTTTATTTGCAAGGATATTCTCAAATACAAGAAGTTGTAATATATATACAATATTGAACAGGAACATGACATCAACACCTGAGTTGCCATGTTGAAATAGAGTCATTCATTGACTCTATTTCTGGGGCCCCGAAGAATGAAAACAGGACGGGCCTACCCATTTGTTTCTTAAGTATAAGGTGGGCGCCATAGAACTATGTCCTATCACAAATTATTCTTCCATGTAAAATGTAGGGAGCGAATAGAGTAGTTTTTATTTAAATCGAAGTGCTAGGAAGGGGGAAAAAAAACTATTCGTGCATGTTGAACAACGGATCAAAGAGCGTCTTAAATTCTCGTAGAAAGAGGTTGAATTCATCTATCAATAGTTGTACAAGCAAATGAGTCAATCTAAAAAAACAATATTAAACATTGGAAAACACCATACAACAACCTCAAATATTTTATATTCAGATAAACTGGGTTACAAAATACAACTGAGATTATTTCCCAAAGTAGCTCTCTTGGAATTTGTAAAAAAAATATAGTTCAACACATATTCTCTGAAATTTAAATGTGTTTTCCATAATGATTGGGATTGGGGCTCTCGCAGACCATAAAACAAATATGCACAAGAATCAAGCTTGTAGAAAGAAGAAAGTCAACGATGGAAGACAAAAAGACCTAGCCAAAAGAAAGACAAAATTGTCAGTCCTGGGTTAAACCTTTCTATTTAAAGAGGTAGACTAACTGGATTAAGACATTGACAAAGACATAAGAATGTGATCAGTGTGAACTTACTATGATGGTTTCCCGTGCCTTGTCATTTGCTCGTTGATGTCCTTTTATGGTATAGATTTCAACTTGATCATCAAATGCTTGCCTGGTAAAAAACAACAAGTTGAATATCAATTTCAGGTCTTGGACTTCATGGGTGCTGCCAACTAGATCTATCTCAGTTAGCTTCTTGAATAGTTTATCTCTTCTAGATATGGCCTGGATACATTAGCTTTTATGCAACATTCTGTACTTTGATAAGTGTTAATTTCCCTCTGTCATCGAAAACTTGGGGTTTAAAGTGCCTTCCTTGTAATGTTCCTGGTCATCCACATCTGAGACAACATAGAGATGTGATTCAGACCCAATTCAAAGATGAGGGAGTGGTTTTATATGACGTCATCTTTGGGGGAAAAATATTATGTTAGCCAACAGAAGCTGAGACAAAAAATTCAAGTATCTTATGATTGGTATATTCCCTGTATTCGATCTTTTGTTTGGTTGAAAGGCCTGCCTGAAGATTTATATGTTGAATTTCTTTGTTTTATTGCTGTAAATTGGAAGGGAAGTTCAAGTCACCTGCAAAAATGCTCCTTTGTTGAAGTATATAGCTTCTTCCAACAACACAGATTTGGAAAGTGTATCAAATGTTGCAGACCACACCAGAATCTATCTTTCGTTAGAGGAGTGGCACATATCGTGGCTCACAAAATGGTCTGGAATATTCGAAAGTGATGCCAAATATTACTTCATGCCCGAATATACTCAGAAGAAAATTATAAATTTGGATCCTCACGAAGGTGATAAATTGTATGAGTGGTTGAATCAACATTCTAAAATTACAGAACTTTCTATCTCAAAGTTTGTTGAGTGACTTCTGGATGTAGTAACAGACTCGACAGACAACCAACTTCTATCTCAAAGTTTGTTGAGCGACCTCTGGATGTAGTAACAGATTCGACATACAATCAACTTTTGATCACTACTGGTACTAATGTCAATTGTATCAAGTCATGACCCCAGGCTCCAGGTAGCTTCGGCTTCAAACATCGAGATTAGTGGTGACTCCAGGCTCCAGATAGCTTCAGCTTCAGACATTGACACTGGCGGTGGCAATGGGAACAATTTCATTGACTACAGGGCGGTAATGCGGTGACCAAGTAGGCCTGTCATTGTCAAAGCACTTAGACTGCAAAGTTGTCAAACCTGCAAAAGAGCATT
>JASDQU010214194.1:1736-18412 GCA_032191745.1 Picea mariana | reverse complement strand
GATAGCTCATTGGAAAGGTATCGTCGAGGAGATTCATTTTGGGGCATCAATCATGCCTTCGGATATCATTGAGAACCTATATCTCGAAAAACCTTCATTTAGGCCCTCAAAATGGCCCCGAAAGAGAAAACCTGCTAAAAATAGTAAATTGCCAAAATGGCCAGAAAATTGTTTTGAGCCATTTGGAAAAGGTGGGTGGCCCCCGATATCCACCTGGATCATTTGGTATTTAAGGTTTGGCACCTAGGTTTTGGCCTAAGGTTGTCGGTGAGTTATTGTAATGTATAAATAGAGGTCGAGAGGACCTGGGTCAGGTCGGTACTATTGTTGACCATTGTTATTGATTTTTTTTCATTGAGAGCATATTGTATTGTGAGCGAAAGAAGGGCTAAGAATAAGAACCTTTTGGAATTATAAGATCTTCAGTTGGGTGCGAAGATCAAGTCCTACAGCTGGGTGGGTAGGAAGGAGAGAGAGAGAGAAGATAAAGAAGATCTACTAGCTAAGAAGCACAAATAAGAACTATAAGCTTTAATTTAATAAATCATAAGCACAGTTCTATGGACGTAGCCCTAGAGAGAGGGTGAACCACATATATCTGGTGCTATGTGTGTATGATTGATGCTTTTTCTTTATCTTTGATATACTGTTATTGCATTATTGTATTAGATCAAATCTATAAGAAGGTAGAGTAGATATTAGTGATAAGTAAGCTAGGTACACTGTGTTGTATTGTGTTAAGAACCACTTGATATTCCCCTGGTTGTAGACATCTCTATCCTGCAACCCCCCCATAGCTACTTCAGGTGAGACTGCATCTGCTTTGCAGGTGTTTCCGAGAGGGCCATTAGTTAGGGCTTGTTGGTGCACTCTTGGAGTGAACCTTAGGTCTGCCCCTGTGCCAACAAGTATCACTCAATATTATGAGTACTCTGTCTTCACTGCGTACATTCTGAAAGGAATTCACATAGTCAGGAGTAAGTTATGATAGATAACGTTGTTGAAGAACAATGACTTCAACTTATGAGACTGGAAGAACTATGCCATGTTGGATCCTCACCGTTATTTAACGAAGACAACTAGAAATAAACCTCACCTCATATCGTAGCATTGGATTAAGGGGTTGGCGCAGTCCACCATGTTGAACATGATGAAGATCCCACATTTTTCCCACCACCAGGAGGTTAACTCTTGCGTTAAAATCCTTATGTCATGCTATCATGGTGAATATCTATGGCTCGATAGAAGGATTATTGTGGATCTCACGCTGATCCACCGGATCACAGGTTTAAGTTTGAAGGGTCCTGAACCATAGCATTTTTATCTAGGGAAGGCCTCAGACTGTTCGTTAGCATATCGTATCAAAGAATCTTACGGAGAGGTAGAAAAAGGAAAGAGAGGTTACAAGGTAACCTCTATACAAGATGAGGCAGTGTGCCTTTCTTATCAACTCTTAGCTAGAAAGGTAGTGAGGAAGAACTGTTGCACACAGCTCACCGGGTTCATGGTGGACCTCATGTTGATGATTAAAATCACAACGAGGATTTCACTTGAAAATTATTTCTAAAAGCCTAATAATTATAATCTAATAATATATATAATACTAGTAGTTGGGACCCCCTTGTATATTGGATATCAAATTTGGTTCTTATTTCATGTTTATGTTGTTGTTCAACACTATTTACATGGTTGATGAAATCTTGCTTTTATTGGCGATGGATAAGGCCTATTATATATTGGTTCTAATTGCGACAATTGAATGATGGATAAGGCATGTTATGTGTTTTCCACTTTTCTAGGCTCCAATTTTATGTTACAATGGCTTATTTTATCCACTTTTATCATTGCTATCTGTTCTCAGATTCATTACTGTGACACCTGCAAAAGAGACATGTTAGTAATAATATATAAGAGAAGTTGAAAAGAGATCAAAGCAATATAGCAAATTCAAAAGGAAGGGACTATACTATACTAATATTCTAACCTATATGCATTGAAATTAAAATGAGCATGGTTTATCCTAGCTAACAAGTTAATAGCTATGCGATTTGATTGAGTTATATGAAACATAGTTGATATCTGTTATGGCATAAGTTGGCAATGGATAAATATGATATGGGTGGCATGTTTGACAAGTGATAGATGCTAATTCCGATGCATGGTTTAATTGAATGGTTAATGGATTAGTGGGTTCACGTGTACTGATAAATTGAATGACTTGAGGGTGGAGGCGATGTGCATTTACTGCACGTCACTCCTACTCCTTCCACTGGCCACCACCCTAGTTTGGATATTGTTCAACTATGTTTTTCTATAGTTAGGCTCTGACATTGAAGTAGAGGAAGAACCACTCAGCGCAACTCGCATTTTTAAGGTGCTTTTGGTTACAGATATGTCTTTTCACCATCCATGATCTGCTCTAGTTATGAAATAGATATTGGCTCGAGATGTATGGGTCTATACTTTACTTAAGTATGGAAATTGTGTAAAGTGAGATATTTTTTCTGGAATGAATCATTGATTGTTTTCACTGCAATAATGGTAGAAGTCACAGTGTTATTGGTCATTCTGAGTGTTAGCAGTCATAAAGTCTCATTGTCATTCTTTTTGTTTTTAGTTGGAGGGTTTCATTTGGCCTAGAGTGGTTGATTGTCTCCACACATTGGTATCACCATACCTAGTCTTTTGTTGTTATGGGGTTTATTGGTTTTGAAACGCCTTGTGTCATTACGCATTGTTTCACTTGGGTATGGGTTGTTCATGCTATTGATGGTTGCGCAGTGGGTTATATTTCTTTTTCTCAGCTCTATTTTATCCCATCGTTGTTAGTTGGTTGATTGGGAGAGCCACGAGGGTTATACCCTGCATGTTCTAAGTGTGTTACGAGGCCAAAATGGAGTCTCTCCTATCAAAGGAACTATCACTCTATCTACGAAGTCATTTGTGGTATATCCTATGTGTACACCGTTGGTCTCAGAGGTTCTCACACGATGATGGGAGTCAACTCTAGTTTACCTGTGTTGGTCCACAGGGCAAACCCTTGATTTTTGAATCCCGGGTTTTGATGGAGGGAACTGTTATGGCCTATCAGGTATACTATAGGTCGTTATGAGTTGTTGGTGTATGGTCGATAGTGTTCGATTTTTGACTCGTCTTTGTTGATTTTGTTGACAGTGGTGTTGGTTTTGGTATTTATCCATTGCATTGGTTATTATGGAAATCAATTTGATAAACTCAACATGGTAATTTGGTTGATTGGATAATTCGAGTGAATGCATAGTCGATGTCTCTTACATTGTAATTGTTTAATTGTTAACCCAACATTAGTTTACAATTGATTAATGCACATCAATTCTTTGTGCGTAATGTGTCAGTCTGTGTGGGGATCCTACAACATGTTATGTGGAGTTGATAGTTGTTGTGACTGTGAATTGTTAAATTTCCATGGGAATATTGCAATCGTGATAATTATGGTATGGCCATCCACTGTATATGCTATGAATATTATTGGTTGTGCCATCAGAGATGGTCATGGGTTTTAAACAAAATGGTTTTGTTGCAAATTTGGTCAAGTTATGAGATGAGATCAAGCTTATTGTTGCCATCTCGTTATATTAATTGATAGCCCAACATTATGGATGTTTGGATTCAGATTAGTTGGATATATATAGTCACATAAATACTTTTCTTTTTGTCGAATGGTCTGTGTATTCCAAGCATAGTATGAATTAAAATGGTGATTGTTGTTTGTGTGTTAAAGTGGCAAGTCGGGATCTTTGCAATTAAAATATTGATGGTTTTATTTGGTTGTATGTTATATGTGTTGATGAATATCATGCATCATAGCAGAGATAGACATAGGTTTTGTGACAATTTAACCCCATTGCAATTTAATTATTAAATGAATTGAAGGACAGAATTGGGCACGACTTTTGAGTCTGTGTTTGATGATTGAAATAATTCGTGGGCAGTATTTGATGAGTTGATACTGGACAGAGTGGAAATAATTGACCGTGTATTCATTTGGGAATTGTTTTAAAAAATGAAATGGATAAATGAGAAGAGCATGGCTCCTCTACAGTTTGTTGTGAAATCCATACTATCTTGTTTTGATGACACTGTGTTACAGATTGGTTGCGATAAGTGAGCAAGTTAATGCACATAATTTTTTAAATTTTACACAGTATTTGTTATTTTGGCACAGTGATCATTTTGGTTGGTGTTGAATCTTTTACATTGATATGGAATGATTTTATGGATTACTTAATTAAATTTATGAACAATACCCTCTCTCTTTCCCTACCATTATTTCTCTTTTCACTAATTACAACCCCCTTGCCTTCCCACATTCATTTTTCACTCCTTGTTCTAAAATTTAATTACAGTCAAGAAAAATTATGTATTGAAGCAGTTTGAAGTCACAGTTTCTTGGTTGGATTACAGTGATAATTTATTTGATTTGCATTACATCTGATTGTTGTTGTCCTTGAGCAGTAATCATGTTTCTTTTCCCCCTCATTTTATCATTTTTCGCTCAATACAAACCGCTCGCATATCCCAGGACCTTTTGTTCACCACTTGCTCAATGACAAAAGTTAGACAATTTGTATGGATTGGATTGCATGGGTCTGATATGTTGCTGAGCCAAAATCTATTTCATATTTTTAAGGATTTATGATGTATGCTTTTTAAAGGGACTATTTGCTAATCAATCATGCATGCAGGAATGATCGTTTTCAGCTGAGGTAGCCATGGCAGAGGCAACCGAGGGAGAGGTAATTGGAACAGAGGCCCAAGAAGGCCAATATTCTCCATACACTTTGATGCTGACTCGCAAGAGTTAGGCCAGTTGTTTCAAGATGGATTTTTCAATTGGATTGGGCAATGAGTGGTCCAACCTAGGCCTGAAATGCCTCCCTTCCAAGCTCCACAAGCCCCTAGTATTCCTATGCCCCCTCACATCTCATTGCAACCCGAGGTTCCCAAAAACGACAGATGGCAAGAGATTGTCCACCCGACAGTCTCCCAACATCGTGCCTGGCCCAAATTTTCCTTACCTGCTTCCCCGCCTATTAACCAAATTTCCCAAGCTGCACCTATCCACTCACTAGTTCAGTCCTCTCATGCTAGCAAAAGGTTGAAAATTGAGTCCCACCATGCCCCTGATAAATGAAAATCCATTGTTGCCCCTTCCTCACCCTCTAATGGCTCTGATAAATCCATGTCTTCCCAGATGCATTTGAGGGATGATTGTTCTCATGTGATCAACAAAATTAGGCCTAAAGGTTCAGTGCAACCAAAGGCAAATTTAGGAAAATCGAAGGGTGATAGCAACAATCAAGGAAAGATTGCATCTCACAGCAGGAAATATGGTTTTTGATTTTTTATTTTAGGTATTATTGATGATAGTTGACTTCATAAGTTTTGGACAACATGTTTTCGTTGGATATATGAGTAATATATTTTTTGAAAAACATTTCAAAGATCAATGAGATAAATTGTCAAATGTGAATGAGATGATGGGAGTCATAAGGAAGTGTGTTTTTCTTAATTAACTAGTTATGTTATTATTGTTAGGATCTAAAGGGAGTCACAAGGGGTCCCACCTACTAGTTATTATTTATTTAGAATCCTTATTATGATTTATTACTTTTCCCCCTAACTAAAAAGTTGGTTGAGGTTTTAGTTAACTTAACTAATGAGGTAGTTCAACTACTTCAACCAATTCTAATTTTCTTAAAGGAAAAATGAAAGGGAGGAAAAAAGGATATAGAAGGAGAAGCATAATAAGGTTTGATATTTGATTTTATGTTGAGATAGTTCAGTTTTCATTCATTCCTTAATTTATCACAAGACTAATTATTTTTTATGATAACAAGGTCTTATTGTAGACAACAAGATTCAGGGTTGAATTACATCATTCAGACACTTGTTTTTTTCAGAGGTGTTGATCTATCTTTGATAGTATGTGTAGACTTGTCTGTTTTTTAATTAGTTTTCATTACTAACAAAGGCTATTGTGCAAAGTCGAGTGGGCAGCAATCTATGGCAAGCTGATCCATCTTTTAGAGTTCAGTTTTTTATTTTCTGTTCAGAGGTCCTTTTGTATGTCCCCTCGAGGATGTTTAAGTTTGACTTTGGTCCAAAATTTCTGCATGAAATTTTGTAAAGAGAATGACTCTTTGGTGAATTGGAATGAAATAAAGGATTTCTTTATGTCTCATCTATCTTGATTATCATCTTGGTGTCTTTGCTTCTATTTCTACATTTATTTCAACAATCACTATATTCATAAAATCATATAATAATAATTTTTCCAGCAAGCTTTTACTTATAAAAAGACTAGCCTAAGCACTTGTAATCAATACTTGTGAGTTAGGATATTATTTTTTATGGCTATAAACATAGGGTTACATTCCCGTCTATTTTTATTTAGCCAAGAAGAATCTGAAAATGCTTGGATAAGATCATTTCATATATTTTCCTCAACATTTATTTGGCGACCGTACTGGGGAAATATTTGATATCTCTCTGGTTAATTTTTATGCTCGATTTTCATCAATACATCTATTTTTCTGATATTGATTCTTTCACTGTTTTATTTCTTAATGATTGTACCTATTACAAAGCAGCCCAATATTGAGCTCGGTCTTCAAGATTAGACTAGCATTGCTTTAAACTTGTTTAACACCATTTTAGACACTACCAGTACCCGTGCTGAGCTTAATCACTCATTGGCAACAATTGCATGAGATATTAGTGCCCAAGAACTTTGGGAAGCTAGACGTAGACAGCCTAGAAATCAGTAGTAACCTTCTTGTTTCTTCATTTTTGGCCTTTCTTTCATTTCCTTAGACTCTCGTGTTTCTAGAAGAAGAAAAGGCTTATCACCTGAAACTAATCCTATTGTTGAAATATGAATAAGGAGCGTTGTGTTATCTACCCAACAAAGTGCTATAAGGAGAAATTTGTTTGATTCATCCAGTTCATCTTTCTTTTCCTCATTTATCATCCATAAGATGGCATCTAGTGGTGGCTCTGGTGGCATAGGAAGTGCTTCCTCTTCTCAAGCTTCATCTTTGTCAGTGATTGGTAGCTTATATAGCCACCATATCCATGTCCAATCTACCACAAACCCCACCAAAGTCATTAAAAAGTATGGGCTTTTCAGTTTGAAGAAGATGCCATAACCACACTGTGGCATGTGTCCTCTCCTCTTAACCTATCACATGCTACTCGTCCACTTCCTAAATTTAAAGAAAATCTTCCTAGGTTTTCAGGAAATAACACTGTCACTACAAACGAACACCTGGTGGAATTTCCTAATGCCTGTCACAATATAGGAGCCAATGACAATGATAATTGCATGCGCTTATTCATTAATTCCTTAGAAGGAAAGGTTGTGACTAATTTCTTTGACCTTCCTCCTAAGATTATGTCTACCTGGGAAGAGTTAATCTATTGGTTTAGATACACTTATGGGAAATCTAAAATCCCAGCCGAGAGGTTAAGGGAGTATAATAATGTCACCTATAAGGATGGTGAGACCATCAAGTCCTTCAACTTGTGTTTCACTAATTTATACAATCCAATCCTTGAACTCATTCAACCTCAGAGATAAGCCGCTTTCATGAATTACTAAAATGAATTTCCTTCCCCCTACCGTCATAGGCTTGAGGAAAAATCCATTGATAATCTCGGTTTCACTCTGCATACTTGTTCATAGTATGAAGAACAACTTGAAAGAATAGGTATTCCCCAGGGAGGATTAGTTAAATAGATAGACATGTCCACCCTCTTACAACTAGTACAAGACATGAATAATCATATGATAACATTCAAGAGAAAGGGAACTGTCTCCCCTCTCACCTCTGGAGCTTCATCCTCTTCTGCACCCCCCTTTAGAAATCCAATTGAGAATAATTTTCAGCCTAAAGCTATCTTTCCTTGAAGTTGGTGTAACTTTTGTGAAGAACACCATGAGGAAGCCACATGTGAAATAAGGAAGAGTGCCAGAGATAAGGTCTTTGGTAAAATACCAGAAACTACTATTGTTGTCCTAGATTTCACAGAGCCAGAAGGTGTCATGATCATCAATACTATGAACAAATCCTATGCTCCCAAGGAAAAATTTGATCTTCCTCGCAATTCTTCTAGCCCAAGCTCATCCTCACCCATTGCTATTGTGCAGGTATCTAAGGTTCCTAACAATCAAGGAAGAGCTTCCCCTCTCCCCTCTTCCAAGTACAATATATTGAATCAGTTGGAAAACATCAAAGCAGATGCAACCCTTCTGGACATGGTTGTCGTCCTTGAGCAACAGATGCATCTGAAACAATTCATAGAAGGAAACAATTTTGTTTTATCCAATCTTTCTGAAGAGATAAACAAAGAGGAATCCTATGTAAATAAAGTAGGTTTACATAACTTTATATACCCTGTAAAAAAATCCCCCTTTTTACATTTCTGTAAAGATTATGGATAAGATTGCCCATTGTTGCCTCATTGATGGCGGTTCAGGCCCAAGTGTGATGTCGAAGATTATTATGGAAGAGATAGGCTTGTCTTGTACAAATGAAAATGCTAGAAGCATGATCTCCTATAATAGCCTAAAATAAACAACCATTTGTGACATTAAAGATGTGACCTTATTTTTAAGTGCTCACCCTGAAATAAGGACAACCCTTAGTATTCAGGTAATCAATATGAATGTAAGCAATTACTCAATTATCTTGGGAAGAGATTGGAAAGAATTAATAGGTGGATATCTCTCACTTGATGAGACACATTTGTCCATGCCTCGGAATGGTAAGAACATCATATTTCTTAGAGAGGGAAGTATTTCACCTTATATAGAGAATGTTCCACAACCTAGTGTAAACTATATCAAGGAGGACCTATGAGTATATTCCATCTTTGATGAGGAGGATAATATTCTTTTGGAACAAATCGTTTTAGATGATGATATGTGGCACATGAACTTTGATGGTTCACACTCTAATGAATGTAATGGGGTTGGCATTATCTTGGTTTCCCTTGTAGGGAAAATTCATAATTTGTCTTACAGGTTGGATTTTCATTGTATGAATAATGTCACTGAATTCAAAGCTTTATTATTCAGAATTGAAAACGCTTATAATCTTGGTTGTGGTAACCTTTCAGTTTTTGGAGATTCTGAGCTTGTTGTGAACCTCGTATGTAAGATACACTCTCCTAGCAACAAGTTGAGGAAACAATACACCCAAACTGTTTGGACGCTTATCTCGAACCTATTATCTTTCAACATCACTCATGTTAGGAGGGAGTTGAATTCAATGGTTGATCGGTTAGTTTTCTTTGCAACTTCTCCTAATCAACAACCTTTCCCTCACAGGTCTAATTGTTCTTTTCAATCTCTATATCATCCACATATCCCTAACAATGTAGAATCTTGGCAGGCCCTCCCTAACGATGAGAGCGTTTGTGCTTTCATTCAAGATGAACCTCTTAAGCCCAAGGAAATTATATCCATAGAAGACGACAAGATTACTAAGGGCTTGAATCCTCTTGAGAGTTTGTTTTCTTCTAGTGATGTAGGCAATAAAGAGAAATAGAGAGAAGAGGAGTCAAGAAATAAGGTGGGTCAAACCATCTCCTTGAATATTGGGGCACTCGAATCTTCAAGGAATGTTAAAATAAGTGTCAAATGTTCTGATAAAGAAGAAATGAATTTTGCGAAGCTACTTGTTGAATTTCAAGATTTTTTTCCTTGGTATTATAAGGATCTTCATGGTTTTGATCCTAGTTGTATACAACATATTGTCCCCATCAAGGAAAAACCATCTAGGAAAAAACAAAGACCTATTAACTCTGCATTTAAAGAAACTTTTCAAAGGGAGTTGGAAAATTTCTTAAGGGCTGGGATTATTTTTCCAGTCTACCCTCAATGGGTTTCCAATTGGGTACATGTTTCAAAGACTACTGGTCATATTAGAACTTGCATTAATTTTCTCACTTTTAGCCATGATATTATGAGAAATCATTTTCCTCCCCTTAATATGGAAATGATTCTGCAACAGGTTGTAAGGTCGCAGATGAGGCTCGCCCTTGATAAATTTTTGGGTTACAATAAAATCAAGGAAAAGGGGGAAGATGTTCACAAAACCACTCTTATCACTAATTGGGGTTCCATGACTTATAAATGCATGTTTTCTAGCTTACCTGATGCAAGTACCTCTTTTAAAGGACCTATACACACAACTCATGATGACTTGATCAATATCCATATCTACCTTGATGATTTAATCATATATGTTAGGGAGATGATACTTACCTCATAGTTTCAAATGTTATTCCCGGGTCCTTTCAAAATTTCTTTTGTCCTGAGTACTAACTCTTACAGTCTAAAGGATTTACAGGAACAATTGTTTTCCAACAACACTAACGGTTCCCACTTGAATCATTACGTGGAACCAACTTGAAAATTTCTAACGTTGTTTGGGTTCTCTGAAGATTAGTAGTTTAGCTCTGCTTTCAATTTTCTTCTATTTTTCTTTTCTGCCTTATAGTAGTGTGATTTATGCTTTCTGTTTTAAACATTTCCTGTTGCTTTTACATTTTTGTCAGTTTATTTATGTTGTTTTAATTTTCTGCAATTTTATTCTGTTAGGATTTATATTGCTTTGTCATCTTTTTAATTGATTTTGGTCGAGAATAAGATGTTGGATCAATTTTTCCACAGTGACACTTCTGCTATATATTGTTAGTCAATAAAAATAAAGCTTACACAATTGTTATGATGTTTCCCCTGAAAACATACTTGAATTTGTTATCTTCTTTCACTGTTGTCTTATAAAGAGATTGGTTATCTCCCACTTCTTCTTTCCATTTCTTTGTCCATTTGAGAAGTAAAAGAGCAAGTCCATTATTTTTTCTCCTTAAAGTAAAGAGAAAAATCTTGTTGAATGACTATGCATACAGGGATAAATCCCTTCATTCTTAACATTTTTCATGAGTTATTCCCAAATTCCCGGTCATTTTTCCATTAAATCCGCTCACTTCCCCGTGTTGCATAATCATTCTAGTTATATCCTCTTAAATCTATTGTTCTTGGTCTACTAAACCATGAGTTCTGATTTCTAAATCTATTGAAAACAAATTTCCATGTGGAGTTGCCAGCTTGTTGACAATTAAAATCACAATGAGGATTCTGCCAGCAAAGTATTGCTAAAAGCCTAATAATTATAAGCTAATAATATATATAATACTAGTAGGTGGGACCCCATTGTAGATTGGAGATCAAATTTGGTTCTTATTTCATGTTTATGTTGTTGTTCGACACTGTTTACATGGTTGATGAAATCTTGGTTTTATTGGCGATGGATGAGGCCTATTATATATTGGTTTTAATTGCGACAATTTAATGATGGATAAGGCATGTTATGTGTTTTCCGCTGCTCTAGGCTCCAATTTTATGTTACAATGGCCTATGTTATCCATTGTTATCATTTCTATATGTTCTCGTATTCATTACTATGACACCTGCACAAGAGACATGTTAGTAATAATATATAAGAGCAGTTGAAAAGAGATCAAAGCAATATAAAAAATGCAAAAGGAAGGGACTATACTATACTAATATGCTAACCTATATGCATTGAAATTAAAATGATCATGGTTTATCCTAGCTAACAAGTTAATAGCTATGTGATTTGATTGAGTTATATGAAACATGGTTGATATGTGTTATGGCATAAGTTGGCAATGGATAAATATGATATGGGTGGTGTGTTTGACAAGTGATAGATGTTAATTCTGATGCATGGTTTAATTGAATGGTTAATGGATTAGTGGGATGGAATGTAATGAGAAATTGAATGACTGGAGGGTGGAGGTGAGGTGCATTTACTGCACCTCACTCCTACTCCTTCCACTGGTCGTCACCCTAGTTTGGATATTTTTCAACTGTGTTTTGTTGTGGTTAGGCTCTGAATTTCAAGCAGAGGAAGAATTGCTCTACCCAGCTCGCATTTTTAAGGTGATTTTGGTTACAAGTATTTCTTTTCGCCATCCATGATCTACTCTGGTTATGAAATAGATATTGGATCGGGATTTATGGGTCTCTTATTTCCTTAAGTATGGAAACTATGTAAAGTATGATATTTTTTCTAGAATGAACGTTGATGGTTTTCATTGCAATAATGGTAGAAGTCACAGTGTTATTGGTCATTCTGAGTGTTAGCTTCCATAAAGTATCTTTTTCATTCTTGTTGGTTTTAGTTGGAGGGTTTCATTTTCCGTAGTGTGGTTGGTTGTCTCCACGCATTCCTATCACCATACCCAGTATTTTTTTGTTATGGGGTTTACTGGTTTTGAGACTCCTTGCGTCATTACGCATTGTTTCACTTGGGTATAGGTTGTTCATGCTACTGATCATTTCATAGTGGGTTATATTGATTTTTCTTGGCTCTATTTTATCTCAGCGTTGTTAGTTGGTTGATTGGGAGAGTCATGAGGGTTATACCCTGCGTGTTCTAAGTGTGTTACGATTCCAAAATGGAGCCTTACTCCTTCGTGTATAGTCTCTCCTATCACGAGAATTATCACCCTGTCTGCAAAGACATTTGTGGTATATCATGTGTGTACACCCTTGGTCTCGGAGGTTCTCACATGATCATGGGAGTTGACTCTAGTTTCCCTATGTTGGTCCACAGAGAAAACCCTTGATTTTTCAAGCTCGGGTTTTGATGGAGGGAGCCGTTATGGCCTGTCGGGTATACTGTTGGTTGTTATGAGTTGTTGGTGTATGGTCGACAATTTTTTTATTTTTGGCTTGTCTCTGTTGATTTTGTTGACAGTGGTGTTGGTTTTGGTATTTAGCCACTGCATTGGTTATTATGGCAATCAATTTGATAAACTCAGCATGGTAATTTGGTTGATTGGAGAATTGGAGTGGATGCACAGTCGTTGTCTCTTACATTGTAATTGTTGAATTGTTAACCCAGCATTAGTTTACAATTGATTAATGCACAACGATTCTTTTTGTGTAATACGTTAGTATTGTTAGCCTATGGCTTACCTTTACCAATCACTAAGTCTAAATTATCACCTATATTTGCATTATTCATTTAGGATATTAGTAATATATCCTCAAGTGATGACTAATGAGTTAGTTAAGATTGCCTAGCCTAGTCATCATGCATGATTTTAGGATCTAGGGAAAATCTCTCTATGAGGTGGCATCACCCATTGTACTATAAATATGTAACATTGGAGTGAATAAGTGAGTGTTGGCTAGTGAGCCTTTTCCGTCATGTTGTTGTTCTTGTTTATGATTTATCAATTGGTATCAAAGCCATGGTGAAAATATGGTGATAATATCAGAGCTGGATTGGGCATAAGTCCCTCACGGGAGTGCCCAGGGACATGGGAAGAGTAGAGAAATAGTATGTTTTCTATGTTAAGATTTTTGCATGACTGTGTGGATTGATTTGTTCATTGGAAGAGATCTACGTGTGTGCTGAGGAGATTGGTGACCTATGTGAAGGCGATTGCTATCCATTGTAAGATCATTTGTTGTGTGATGAAAGATCATTGATAGCAACATATAGATAGTTACAACAACATGACAGAAACATTCGCAGGTTTTGGGTAACAAATGCATATTTGTTTCTTGATTATTCTCTCTTTTATAGATCTATAAATCGTTCACTTTTCCATGGATATGTACAACAAAATAGTTTTCATTTCGTGTAAAGAAAAATGAGTGTAGATGTGCAATGCGTCCTCTGTTTACAGTATAGTCCATAGACTAGTGGCTCCAAGACCGTGGCCTCTCTCGCACCGGTGCCTCCCTTCTACGTTGGTACTCGTGGCACCCTAATCCATGGTAGTACTACTTCAGATCGTAGCGTCATATAGGCTACAGGTCGACCTTTGGCCCTAGATCAAATTTACCCTGTTGCTGTGTATGGGATTTTCTCTCACGCGAATCTTGATCGAACAATATATCCTTGGCCAACGCCCTCGCCAAAACCCTGTTGTTACTTCTAGCTCGATATTTCGCTCTAAATTGACGAGGAGCTATCGGCCTTTGACAAAATTCCATCTTTCTACTCCCCAGACCATCTGGTTGACTTGTGGGCTGAAACAGACTCAGTGTTGTAGCGAAGGTGAAGGCTGAATTGGTCACCATGGCCAAGCTTGGATCAACTTCAGCGAATCTTAAACCCTATTGCGAATTTTGTAAAACCTTCGTAAGCTAACTGAGCTTCTCAAAATGGTTAAAACATTGAAGATTGAAACCTATTGGGATCGAATGTGGAAAGGTTGTCTGAAAGTATACGTTAAAAGAAAAGCTGAGAGCCAAGACCCGTTGCTCATTGTTGAATGGAAAAATCGCAGAGCTAGTGATCAGATTACGAAAAAATTGGACTCCTTGAAGAACTGAGATTCGAATTTATGCAAAGAAATTTATGGACGGGCTTTGAATTATTGATGGGAGAATGAATTGTAGGTTGAATGGGCTTTGAATAGGTATGGATGGAATTTTTCTGAGAGAAGGGGAGGAGTTTGGTAAGGGACTTTGTCAACGAAAATATTTGTAAGTTTTACCGAGTCCTTGAGATCGCAGCGAACGAGTTCTATCAGAATGGATTTCCGAGAGTGAATATATATTCAACGATAAGAAGATATTTCTACCATCCAGTCTAAAAATGTGGCCTCAGTGACTGTGACCTGCATGCTAGCTTCAACAAGTTGTGTCTTTTTTATGGATCTGCAGTCCAAATAGTAGATTGACGGTTCTCTGTATATATGCAATCTGTGTGTATGCCTGTAAGAACAAAGGTTCTCTGTATCTATGCAATCTTTAGAAATTTAAAGATTAAAGGGTTGGAAGTTTCAGTTCCATCATTGAAGACTGGATCAAGTTAAGGAGAGAGGATTGTTTTAATCCTAAAGCGAATGCACCTAAAGGTATGTGCCATGCAAGAATTCTGTAAAGGTCGCAGGTTGCAGTTCTTTTGGTAGGGAAAAAGAAATGTGGTTCTGTTCTAAATGAGTGGCGATCTTAATTTTTTTGTTGAAATCATTGAAGAGACTTGAGAAGGGAATTCATTCTTAAGCCCGAGATTAATGACATATCTACGTTGTATTATCTTTAAAAAAAAAAAAAAGAGAGAGAGAAGGGAAACAAGTGTGCACCTGTATATCACTAATTTCAGTCACTGAGAATTGCAGACTTCTTGATGAAAGATTCCAAGGTGAATTTTTTGTTGTATTGGAAGCAAGACTATTGAAATCAATTATTGAAAAACATAGAAGTAAGATTTGGTTATGATCATAGTGTTGGTCATATATTGATAAGTTCATTACCCATCAGTTATATGTGATTGGAAGTCCATATTCCAATTGCTTAAAGGCGAGTTCGGTTATCCTCAATCACAAAATCTGGAGGAGAGAGAAAAGATTCAATCCAAGCTAAGACAAGATGGTGAGCACTCACTCCATCAAGGTAATGAATTGTTGATAATTCATATGCAAACTTTTTCCAGTTTTGAAATACACTAGGGAATGTAATTCAATCTTTGAAGTCTAGTCTTAAAATCAATGAGGTTCATGTAGTTGTTACAAAATTGAAATGGGGTAATTGAAGCTTGGTTGCCAAAACTTTGTAAAAAGGAGTTATCAAGTTCTTCTTATAAGTTGGGCACACTATTGTGATCACAACGGAATCTATAATATAATAGATTTTTTTTGTTTTGTGTCCTAGATCTGCCCGAAATTGAATAAGGGGATCTTAGGTACACCTTTTGTAGTGTGTTGAGGTGAAATTTTTATGGAGGCTTATAGTGTTTATTTTCTAGTTTTGACATAAACAAACTTACAATTTTAGCATTTAACGCAACACACACAAGCTCAAGCACAATGTTACTCATGCACATGCATTCAAGCAAAAGTAATGCAAATCAAGGATCGACAAAGAATACTCAAGCAATGAACAAGTCAAGCTCATAATCAAAGGAGAACTAGACTCAAAACCATCGACAACACATTCAAATTTTAAGAGTAATTCAACTTTGAAGTCAACATTCATTGTAAACTTGCAAATATTATTTTTTTGTAAGTAATCAATCTCAACTACAGATTTTTTGTAAGTGTCCAATCAAATCAAGTCGAATTGTAATTTTCAGGTGTATTCTCGGCTGAGCCTGACACCCTAGAGTCGTTTTGAGTCGTAATTGACAAGGATGAGTACTTGAAACTCATATCATTGTAATACTTTGGGATGCATTTTTGGTGGTTACCGACATCCTCAACTTCTTGGAAGCAAGTTTAAGTAAGGCAATTTCAAGCAAGCGAGTACAAGCGAGCGTGAAGTTCAAGCGAGCGATTCAAGTGAGCGAGTTGTAGATAAGCCTTCTTCTATCGAGTCAAAATTGTAATAAGGATCTACCTGCACAAGGAGACCTCTTTTAGTGTTTTGAAAATGGCTCGAAGTCTCGAATTATTAGAGTTACTGAACACTCTAATAAACATCATTGAAGACAACAAAGTGACATTGAACAAAGAAACTCTTCAATCAGTGCTAGCTTGTCTGCAAATGATGCAAGCTAAAGTTAGACTTCTTCAATCTCTATCCCAACTATTGAATGATGAGTTGACTGATCTCAAAAATCAACAGCCAGTGAAGTATT
>JASDQU010214192.1:6753-18225 GCA_032191745.1 Picea mariana | reverse complement strand
CTGATACCACTGATCCGGATTTTATGAGCAGAAAGAAATGAATACAGATTATTAACAAGTGTTCAACACAAAATAACAGAGATACAGTAAAATTGGTTTTCTATTCAATAACGAAATAAGCTAAAACTGTAAAATGCAGTGGAAACAAGCTTGTCGGAATGGTGGCAGCGTATCTATGAGAAGAGATGTGACGTATGCGCGCATTCACAAGAAGAAGATTGCAATGAGGCTCTGAAGGCATTTTTACAATAAAAAATAATTCCAAAAACCCTAGACATCCAAAAACCTAACCCTAGAAGATGAAGCACCAAAAGTCATGTGGTCCCCAATTGGGTAAGTTAGTACATCAACTTCTCGGGGTCGTAACTTTTGCATACGATCTTCGTTTTAGGTGTGTGATAGCCCGTTGGAAAGGTATCATCAAGGAGATTCATTTTAATACATCAATCATGCCTTTAGCTATCATTGAGAATATATATCCCCAAAAAACATTCATTTAGGCCCTCAAAATGGCGACGGAAGTTAAAACTGCTAAAAATAGTAAATTGCCAAAATTGTCAGAAAACTGTTTTGAGCCAGTTGGAAAAGCTGGGTGGCCACTGATATCCATATAGATCAATCCTCCTTCCTTAGGAAGAAATGGTCTCCATTGCGTTGAGGCCCCTCATCAGATGAGGAAATTTTTGTTGAATTTGGCCCCGAGTGAGCCACTTGCCTTGGTGCAAGAGTTGCCCTGCTTTCATGACTTGATAAAGTTGGATCCTTTGTTGTCGAGTGACCTTGATCTGAGTGTCCACAACTTGATCATTGGATGCCTATTGTATGCAGTCGGGGTTGAGCTCTTTTGGTGTCAGTTGTTCTGCTACTTCTGAGGTGTCCAATAATGGTGGGAAACAAGGGCGAAGGAGATCCACGTTGAACACTGGGTGCAAGCCAAGGAAAGGAGGAATGTTGAGCTCAAAAGCATTATCCCCCACGGACATGGTGATGGTGTATGGCCCATAACAGAGTGGGAAAATCTTCCGATTGGGTCCTATAAGGCGTTCTTTCTGCAAGTGCAACAAAACTTTGTTGCCCACCTGAAACTTATGTGGCACTTGATGTTGATCATGGCGTTGTTTGTACTTGTCATTGGACTTCTATAGGATATCCTGGACCTGTTGGCGGATGTGCCCCTTGTGAAGCAGTTCTTGGATCTATCGCTTGATCTCCTCATTCTCTTACAAAGAGAGGCAATAGACTGGCCCATTGGGAAACGGTGCGTCGGGGGTCATATCGATGGGGTGCTTGACTTGGCAGTGCAGAGGTACCCCTGTAGGTGAGGAGAAGATATTTGAGTATTCTTCCATGACCTTATCTAATTGCTTCTGCTATGTGGAGAGGTCGGTCGCAGATACCCTAGATGTGTTTGTGATATTTCACTTATTCTGAGAGTGAATCATGAAGAAGACAAGATTNTCTTCCATGACCTTATCTACTTTCTTCTGCTATGTGGAGAGGTCGGTCGCAGATACCCTAGATGTGGTTGTGATATTTCACTTATTCTGAGAGTGAATCATGAAGAAGACAAGATTCCTCGTCTGAGAGATGACCTTCTTGCATTGCTTAGCAGAGATCAAGTAAATAGCACTAGGTGGTACTGCCTCGGGTATCCTGTACAATTTCCTGTTCAAAGTAATAGTAACACTACAAGGCCTAGAGTCATATACAGCATGATGTTTCCATAAATAAGGTTAGCCCAAAATAACATCACAAACTTCTAGAGGAGAAACATCACACAATAATTCATCTTTGAAGGGATTGATGGCGTACGACAGTTGGCACTATTGGATGACACGGAGATCACTTCCTTGGCGGAGCCATCCAATGGTGTAGGGTTGTGGGTGCGGTGTTGTTGGCAAGGACAGTCGCTTGATGACCTCTGCTGAGATGAGGTTCTTCTGGCTACCGCTATCAATGATGAAGTGCAACGGGGTGCCTTTTACCCACATATTTGAATGGAAGAGGTGCTCTCCTTCTTCTGGCTCGTCTGGTTCACAAGGCTGGAGCTTGGTGGTAGCAACGGTGGCACTGGATTTTGCGTCAATGATCCATATTCCCCTTTCTGGTTCTAGATTAGAGTCAGAATCTGCATCTGATTCAAAGGCTTTCACTTCGGCCACCAGCAACTACTTTGAGCGGCAGTGAGCAGTGTTATGTGAAAGGTTCTTATGGAAGTCGCACCACTTCTCGTTATCTTACTTTGTCTTTTCGTTGTCCTTCTTTTCTTGTGGCTTGGACTGGTTGTCCTGATACTGTCCATATTTTCTCTATCCTTTGTTCTGTGGGTTGGGGCTTCCCTTTCCTGGCTTTTGTTGTGAGGGGTTCCCCGACCCAAATTGTCGCGTCTTTTGTTTGAGATTCTGCTCGGTTTTGACGGAATAACGGTAGGCTGCACCCAAGGATGAGATGTCCAGAAATTCCATTTCGGTATGGATGTATCTATTCAAAGCACTGTGATACTTGAGCACTAGATGTCGCTCTAAATCTTTGTTACCCAACTTGGTGCGCAAGGTATGGAAGATATTTGTGAAATCTGGCATTGTCTCTTTCTTGCCGCAATGTGGTCCATTTGGTATATAGGTTGTCATAACTTTCAACAGGGTAGTATTGTTCCTTAATAGCATCCTTGAAGGATTCCCAGGTGGTCGTCACTAAAAATAATGAGGTTTCCTCTGTTTCCTTTTTCTCACAGAAATTTTCCCACCAATCTTTGACATGGGGAACAGCTTTGAGGACCGCAAAAGTAATATTTTCTCTATTCGAAAAGTTATGGACAAAAAAATACCCTTCTAGTAGATTCAACCACTTTTCTACAACATATGCGTCTATATGACCTTAAAATATAGGAATTTTGAAGTTTATTTGTACCTTGAAGGGGGCGGTGCCTCCGTTCGAAGAAGATGTGTCACATGTTGGTAGTCGTTGAAGGATTTGCACGAAACTATCCATCATCCTCTTCCTTTGTTGTGTGAGGGATTCCTCAATCAACAGTTTGAAAGGCTCTCTTGTCCCATCATCTTTATTTTCTCCTGCCATGAGAGGTCGCTTGGGTGTGCAAGAGCTTATGTCCTAAAGAGAAACAAGCTTGAGACCCAACTCTTTGTACTCCGACCTCGTTGGGGACATGCATTAAGACGACAAGGAGCAGACCGATCTGATACCACTGATCCGGATTTTATGAGAAGAACGAAATGAATACATATTATTAACAAGTTTTCAACACAAAATAACAGAGATACAGTAAAACTGGTTTTCTATTCAATAACGAAATAAGCTGAAACTGTAAAATGCAGCGGAAACAAGCTTGTTGGAATGGTGGCGACTTATCTCTAAGAAGAGACGTGAAAGTTGTGCACATTCGCAAGAAGATGATTAAAATGAGGCTCTGAAGGCATTTTTACAATAAACAAGAATTCCAAAAACCCTAGACATCCAAAAACCTAACCCTAAGAGATGAAGCGACAAAAGTCATGTGGGCCCCGTTTGTCTAAGTTAGTACATCAACTTCTTGGGGTCGTAACTTTTGCATACGATCTTCGTTTTAGGCGTGTGATAGCCCATTGTAAAGGTATCGTTGAGGAGATTCATTTTGTGGGCTCAATTATCCCTTTGGATATCATTGAGAATCTCAATCCCAAAAATCCTTAATTTAGGCCATCAAAATGGCCCCAAAAGTTAAAACTGCTAAAAATAGTAAATTGCCAAAATTATCAGAAAATTGTTTTGTGCAAGTTGGAAAAGATGGGTGGCCACAAATATCCGTCTGGATCAATCATCCCTCCTTAGAAAGAAATGGTATACATTGCATTAAGGTCCCCCATCAGATGAGGAAATTTCTGTTGAATTTGGCCCCGGGTGAGCCACTTGCCTTGGTGTAGGAGCTGCCCTGCTTTGATGACTCGATAAAGTTGGATCCTTTGTTGTCGAGTGCACTTGATCTGTGTGTCCACAATATGATCATTGGATGCTTGTTGTATGTAGTCAGGGTTGAGATCTGTTGGTGTTAGTTGTTCTGCTACTTCTAATGTGTCGAATAACGGTGGGAAATAAGGGCGAAGGAGATCCACATTGAACACTGGGTGCAAGCCAAGGAAAGGAGGAATGTTGAGCTCAAATGCATTATCCCCCACGGCCTTGGTGATAGTATATGGCCCAAAAAAGAGTGAGCGAGGCTTCCTATGGGGTCCTGTAAGGCATTCTTTCTGTAAGTGCAACCAAACTTTGTCGCCCACCTAAAACTTATGTGGCACTCGATGTTGATCATGGCGTTGTTTGTACTTGACATTGGACTTCTATAGGATATCCTGAACCTGTTGGTGGATGTGCCCCTTGTGAATCAGTTCTTGGATCTATCGCCTGATCAACTCATTCTCTAACAAAGTGCGGTGATAGACTGGCCCATTGGGAAACGGTGCGTCGGGGGTCAGATCGATGGGGTGCTTGACCTGGTAGTGCAAAGGTACCCCTCTAGTTGAGGAGAAGATATCTGAGTATTCTTCCACGACCTTATCTACTTGCTTCTATTGTGTAGAGAGGTCGGTCGCAGATACCCTGGATGTGGTTGTGATATTTCTCTTATTCTGAGAGCGAATCACGAAGACGACAAACTTCCCCGTCTAAGAGATGACCTTCCTGCATTKCTTAGAAGAGATCAAGGAAATAGCACTAGGTGGGACTRCCTCGGGTATCCTATACAATTTCCTATTCAAATTAATAATAACACTACGAGGCCTAGACTCATATACAGCATGATTTTTCCATAAATAAGGTTGTCCCAAAATAACATCACAAACTTCGAGAGGAGCAACATCACACAATACCTCATCTTTGAAGGGCTTGATGCCATATGACAGTGGGCACTATTGGTTGACGCGGAGATCACTTTCTTGGCGGAGCCATCCAATGGTGTAGGGTTGTGGGTGCGGCGTTGTTGGTAGGGCCAGTCGCTTGACAACCTCTACTGAGATGAGGTTCTTCTAACTACCGGTATCAATGATGAAGTGTAGCAGGGTGCCTTTTACCCACATCTGTGAATGGAAGAGGCACTCTCCTTCTTCTCACTCATCTGGTTCACAAGGTTGGAGCTTGGTGGTAGCAACGGTGGCACTGGGTTCCGCGTCAATGATCCGTCTTCCCCTTTCTAGTTCTACCTCAAAGTCAAAATCCACATCTGATTCAGAGGCTTTCACTTCGGCCACCAGCAACTTCTATGAGCGGCAGTGAGCAGTGTTATGCCAAGGGATATTNTAAGGTTGTCCCAAAATAACATCACAAACTTCGAGAGGAGAAACATCACACAATACCTCATCTTTGAAGGGCTTGATGCCATATGACAGTGGGCACTATTGGTTGACGCGGAGATCGCTTTCTTGGCGGAGCCATCCAATGGTGTAGGGTTGTGGGTGCGGCGTTGTTGGTAGGGCCAATCGCTTGACAACCTCTACTGAGATGAGGTTCTTCTAGCTACCGGTATCAATGATGAAGTGTAGCGGGGTGCCTTTTACCCACATCTGTGAATGGAAGAGGAACTCTCCTTCTTCTCACTCATCTGGTTCACGAGGTTGGAGCTTGGTGGTAGCAACGGTGGCACTGGGTTCCGCGTCAATGATCCGTCTTCCCCTTTCTAGTTCTACCTCAAAGTCAAAATCCACATCTGATTCAGAGGCTTTCACTTCGGCCACCAACAACTTCTATGAGCGGCAGTGAGCAGTGTTATGCCAAGGGATATTATGGAAGTCGCACCACTTCTCGGTATCTTTCTTTGTCTTTCTGGTGTCCTTATTTGCTTGTGGCTTGGACTGCTTGTCCTAGTACTGTCCATATTTTCTCTGTCCTTTGTTCTGTGGGTTGGGGCCACCCATTCCTGGATTTTGTTGTGAGGGGTTCCCAAGCCCAAATTGTCGTGTCTTTTGTTTGAGCTTCTGCTCGATTTTGACAGCATATCGGTAGGCCACGCCCAAGGATGAGATGTCCAGAAAATCCATTTCGGTATGGATGTATCTATGTAGAGCACCACGATACTTGAGCACTAGATGTCGCTCGGAATCTTTGATACCCAGCTTGGTGCGCAAGGTATGGAAGATATTTGTGAAATCTGCCACTCCTTGGTCTCTTTCTTAACACAGTGTGGTCCATTTGGTATACAAGTCGTCATAACCTCTGACAGGGTAGTATTGTTCCTTAATAGCATCCCTGAAGGATTCCAAGGTGGCCGTGACTGAAAATAATGAGGTTTCCTCTATTTCTGTTTGCTCACAGAAAGTTCCCCACCAATATTTGACATGGGGAATCTTTTTGAGGAGCGCAAAAGTAATCTTTTCTCTATTCGAAAAGTTATGGACAGAAAAATACCCTTCTAGTAGATTCAACCACTTGTCTACAGCATCTGCGTCTATCTAACCTTCAAATATAGTAATATTGAAGTTTATTTGTACCTTGAAGGGGGTGGCGCCTCCGTTCTAAGAAGATGTGTCGCCCGTTGGTAACCGCCGAAGGATTTGCGYGAAACTATCAATCATCTCGTTCCTCTRTTGCATGAGGGCTTCCTCAATCAACAGTTTGAAGGGATCTCCTATCCCATCATCTTTMTTTTCTCCTGCCATGAGATGTCACTTGGYCGTGCGATAGATTCTGTCCTCAAGAKAAACAAGCTCGAGACCAAACTCTTTGTACTCCGACCTCGTTGGGGACATGCATTAAGACGATAAGGAGAAAACCGCTCTGATACCACTAATCCAGATTTTATGAGTAGAATGAAATGAATACAGATTATTAATAGGTTTTCAACAMAAAATAATAGAGATACATTAAAACTTGTTTTCTATTCAATAACGAAATAAGCTGAAACTGTAAAATGCAGCGGAAACAAGCTTGCTGGAATGGTGGCGTCTTATCTCTGAGAAGAGACGTGACGGTTGCGCGCATTCGCAAGAAGAAGATTACAATGAGGCTCTGAAGGCCTTTTTACAATAAAAAAGAATGCCAAAAACCCTAGACATCCAAAAACCTAACCCTAGGAGATGAAGCTCCAAAAGTCATGTGGGCCCTGTTTGGGTAAGTTAGTACATCAACTTCCCGAGGTTGTAACTTTTGCATACGATCTCCATTTTAGGTGTGTTATAGCCGATTGGAAAGGTATCGTCGAAGAGATTAATTTTGGAGGATCAATCATGACTTTGGCTATCATTGAGAAGATCGATCCCGAAAAACCTTAATTTAGGCCCTCTAAATGGCCCCAGAAGTTAAAACTGCTAAAAATAGTAAATTGCCAAAATTGTCAGAAAACTATTTTGAGCCAGCTGGAAAAGGTGGGTGGCCACCGATATCTATATGGATCAATCCTCCCTCATTAGGAAGAAATGGTCTCCATTGCGTTGAATTCCCCCATTAGATGAGGAAATTTCTGTTGAATTTGGCCCCRAGTGAGCCACTTGCCTTGGTGYAGGAGTTGCCCTACTTTGATGACTCGATAAAGTTGGATCCTTTGTTGTCGAGTKCCCTTGATCTGTGTGTCCACAATATCATCATTGGATGTATGTTGTATGCAGTCAGGGTTGAGGTATGTTGGTGTTAGTTGTTTTGCTACTTCTGAGGTGTCTAATAATGGTGGGAAATAAGGGCGAAGGAGATCCACGTTGAACACTGGGTGCAGGCCAGAGAAAGGAAGAATGTTGAGATCAAAATCATTATGCCCCATGGCCTTGGTGATAGTGTATGGACCAAAACGGAGTGGGCAAAGCTTTCGATGAGGTCCTCTAAGGAATTTTTCTACAAGTGCAACCAAACTTTGTCGCCCACCTGAAACTTATGTGGCACTCGATGTTGATCATGGTGTTGTTTGTACTTGTCATTGGACTTATGTAGGATATCCTGAACCTATTGGCGGATGTGCCCCTTGTGAAGAAGTTCTTGGATCTGTCACTTGATCTCCTCATTCTCTAAAAAAGAGTGGGGATAGACTGGCCCATTGGGAAACGGTGCAACGGGGGTTAGATCGATGGGGTGCTTGACCTGGCAGTACAGAGGTACCCTTGTAGGTGAGGAGAAGATATCTGAGTATTCCTCCACGACCTTATCTACTTACTTATATTGTGTGGAGAGGTCGGTCGTAGATACCCTGGATGTGGTTGTGTTCTTTCGCTTATTCTGAGAATGAATTATGAAGAAGACAAATTTTCTTGTTTGAGAAATGACCTTCCTACATTGCTTAGCAGAGATCAAGGAAATAGCATTAGGTGGGACTGCCTCGGGTATCCTGTACAATTTCCTGTTCAAAGTAATAATAACACTACGAGGCCTAGACTCATATACAGGATGACGTTTCCATAAATAAGGTTGGCCCAAAAGAAMATCACAAACTTCAAGAGGAGAAACATCACACAATACCTTGTCTTTGAAGGGATTGATGTCATGYGACAGTTGACACTATTGGTTGACGTGGAGATTGTTTCYTTGGCGGAGCCATCCAATGGTGTAGGCTTGTGGGTGCGGCGTTGTTGGCAGGGCCAACCGCTTGATGACCTCTGCTGAGATGAGGTTATTCTAGCTACCGCTATCAACAATGAAGTGTAGCRGGGTTACTTTTACCAACATATKTGAATGGAAGAGGCGCTCTCCTACTTTTGGCTCGTYTGGTTCACGAGGTTGGAKCTTGGTGGTAGCAACGGTGGAATTGAGTTCTGTGTCAATGATCTGTATTCCCCTTTCTAGTTCTGGCTCAGAGTCAGAATCTGCATCTGATTCAGAGGCTTTCATTTCAGCCACCAGCGACTGCTTTGAGCGGCAGTCAATAGTGTTATGCCAAGGGCTCTTATGGAAGTCGCACCACTTCCCGGTATATTTCTTTGTCTTTTTGGTGTCCATCTTTGCTTGCAGCTTGGACTAGTTTTTCTTATACTATCCATATTTTCTTTGTCCTTTTCTCTATGGGTTGGGGCTGCCCTTTCCTAGCTTTTGTTGTGAGGGGTTCCCAGGCCCAAATTTTCACGTCTTTTGTTTGAGATTCTGCTCGATTTTGACGGCATATTGGTAGGTCGCACCCATGGATGAGATGTCCAAAAATTCCATTTCAGTCTGGATGTATCTATGCAGAGCACCATGATACTTGACACCAGATGTCACTCTGAATCTTTGATACCCAACTTGGTGCGCAAGGTATGGAAGATATTTGTGAAATCTGGCACTGCTTGGTCTCTTTCTTGTCGCAGTGTGGTCCATTTGGTATACAGGTCATCATAACTTCCGACAGGGTAGTATTGTTCCTTAATAGCATCCCTGAAGGATTCTCAGGTGGTCGTGACTAAAAATAATGAGGTTTCTTGTGTTTCCTTTTGCTCACAAAAAGTTTCCCACCAATCTTTGACACGGGGAATGGCTTTGAAAAGTGCAAAAGTAATCTTTTCTCTATTCGAAAAGTTATGGACAGAAAAATACCCTTCTAGTAGATTCAACCACTTGTCTACAGCATTTGCGTTTATCTGACCTTCAAATATAGAAATATTGAAGTTTATTTGTACCTTGAAGGGGGCAGCGCCTCCGTTTGAAGAAGATGTGCCGCCTATTGGTAATCGCCGAAGGATTTGCGCAAAACTATCCATCATCTCATTCCTCTGTTGTGTGAGGGATTCTTCAATAAACAATTTGAAAGGATCTCATGTCCCGTCATCTTTATTTTCTCCTGCCATGAGACGTCGCTTGGGCGTGCGAGAGCTTATGTCCTCAAGAGAAACAAGCTCGAGACCCAACTCTTTGTACTCCGACATCGTTGGGGACATGCATTAAGACGACAAGGAGCAGACCGCTCTGATACCACTGATCCAGATTTTATGAGCAGAACGAAATGAATACAGATTATTAACAGGTTTTCAACACAAAATAACAGAGATACAGTAAAACTGGTTTTCTATTCAATAACGAAATAAGCTGAAACTGTAAAATGCAGCGGAAACAAGCTTGCTGGAATGGTGGCAGCTTATCTCTGAGAAGAGACGTGACAGTTGCGCGCATTCGCAAGAAGAATATTACAATGAAGCTCTGAAGGCCTTTTTACAATAAACAAGAATTCCAAAAACCCTAGACATCCAAAAACCTAACCCTAGGAGATGAAGCGCCAAAAGTCCTGTGGGCCCCATTTGGGGAAGCGCCAAAAGTCCTGTGGGCCCCATTTGGGTAAGTCAGTACACAACTTCCCGGGGTCGTAACTTTTGCATACGATCTCCATTTTAGGCGTGTGATAACCCGTTGGAAAGGTATCGTTGAGGAGATTCATTTTGGGTTCTCAATCATTCCTTTGGAAATCATTGAGAATATTTATCCCGAAAAACCTTCATTTAAGCCCTCAAAATGGCCCCGGAAGTTAAAACTGCTAAAAATAGTAAATTGCCAAAACTGTCAGAAAACTATTTTGAGCCAGTTGGAAAAGGTGGGTGTCCACTAATATCCATCTGGATCAATCCTCCCTCCTTAGGAAGAATTGGTCTCCATTTTATTGAGGTCCCCCATCAGATGAGGAAATTTCTGCTGAATTTGGCCCCCGGTGAGCCAATTGCCTTGGTGCAAGAGTTGCCCTGCTTTGACGACTCGATAAAGCTGGATCCTTTGTTGTCGAGTGCCCTTGATCTGTGTGTCCACAATCTCATAATTGGATTCCTTTTGTGTGCAGTCAGGGTTGAGCTATGTTTGTGTCAGTTGCTCTGCTACTTCTGATGTGTCCAATAATGGTGGGAAATAAGGGCGAAGGAGATCCACGTTGAACACTGGGTCCAGGATAAGGAAAGGAGGAATGTTGAGATCAAAATAATTATCCCCCASAGCCTTGGTGATAGTGTATGGCCCATAACGGAGTGGGTGAATCTTTCGATGGGGTCCTATAAGGTGTTCTTTCTGCAAGTGCAACCAAACTTTGTCGCCCACCTGAAACTTATGTGGCACTCGATGTTGATCATGGCATTGTTTGTACTTGTCATTGGACTTCTGTAGGATATCCTGAACTTGTTGGCGGATGTGCCCCTTGTGAAGCATTTATTGGATCTTTCACTTAATCAAATCATTCTCTAACAAAGAATGGCAATAGACTGGCCCATTGGGAAATGGTGCACCAAGGGTCAAATCGATGGGGTGCTTGACCTGGCAGTGCAAAGGTACCCATGTAGGTGAGGTGAAGATATCTGATTATTCTTCCACAACCTTATCCACTTGCTTATGCTGTGTGGAGAGGTTGGCCACAGATACCATGGATGTGGTTGTGATCTTTCGCTTATTCTGAGAGAGAATCATGAAGAAGAAAAACTTCCCCGTCTAAGAGATGACCTTCCTGCATTGCTTAGCAGAGATCAAGGAAATAGCATTAGGTGGGACTGCCTCGGGTATCCTGTACAATTTCTTGTTCAATGTAATAATAAAACTACGAGGCCTAGACTCATATACAACATG
>JASDQU010214191.1:0-18413 GCA_032191745.1 Picea mariana | reverse complement strand
CTAATGTATAATCCATCCGATAAAGTAATTTAGAACCAATGCCTCTAGTATATTACTCAAAGTCGAGAGGTGACAACTCATGGGCATACAATCATACACAATGAATGCACGATTTGAAAAATTTGCTAATGCATTATCAAAACTTTGGTTGGTAGAAGTACTTCTGCAACAATGGCAGTGTCTTCTCCACACCAAAGTTCCCTGCCACTAACAAAAGTCCATCCTAGATGTGAAAAAATTGAAACGTGTTTACTTATGACCAATATATAGCGTGTAGTAGCTAAATCAAGACCATTGTCATATAGTTGAGGCCACTCTAATATCTCTTGTCCATAGAAATTGAGGACTATGGTTAGTGTCACAATTGGTGGTCAATTGAGGTATTCAACGAGTCAATTGGCATTACTCTTTTTATACTTGATGTTCAAGGGGAATTGTCAAAGTTACATGGATCACTCATGATGAAAATCATTCTAAATTTTTTCGTAAGTATGCATAAATTGTAGAAGCATGTGGTAGACGTGGATGCTTTCTTCTTTTCCCATAATACAATATATTTAGTGTCGACATGCATGGACAATGTAGTAAAGCTCCTTGTCATAGGTGGTTTATCCATGAACCACGTGCCAAGTGAGTGTCTCGTTGTGATAGGCCACTAGATGGCCATGCGGAGTGAGGACTACATTGACGTCATAATCTAAGGTGTCTATCTTGATTTTGAATATCTGTTGTAGATTTTGCAGATTGATGATTGATCTCAAAGAGAGGTGACACTTCATATGCTTGAATGCTTTCTAGTGTGCCTCCACCCAAATGAACTTGTCCTTGGCTCCATCATTTTATACCTATGTAAGGAGATAAGCAATAACAAAGAACCCCAACACAAATCTGTGGTAAAATTTGGTGAGGCCCACGAAACTGTGGAGATCTATTAGTGTCTTTAGGGTAACTTGGATCTTGGCTAGGTCCACATGCACACCATTCTCACCCACAATGTATCGTAGGTATTGAATTCTTTGCATATTGAATGAGGACTTCTATATATGGCATGTTATCGCACAAGTTGTAGGTTGGGAAAAGCCCGACCCAACCACCAATTGGCGACAACTTAGAGAGCACCTACCCACTGCCATATTAGGCAGGTGTTCCCGTCACTTTAGAGGTGAGGTAGTCACCTCAAGGGGGGAATCTCGATGACTCTAGGGGGGATTGAGGTGGAAAATGATAAGTATGGATGGATGTCCCTAAGGGCCAATTCTAAATGGTAGAAGGAGCTTGGAAAAGGGTCTTGGGAAAGGTTAAAGGTTGCCAAATGAGTTCAGTGACCTGCCGAGAGTAAAGTACCTACTCAAGACACAATGAAAACCAATGATACTTGTAATATGTCAGTTGGACAAGAAATTTAAGCTTGTTGTCCCTAATTACAATAGTAAACTAATCAATATATCAGCAATAAATGTCAATCAAATAGTGCTTTAAAAGCTTAGATAAAACAACTTGCAAGTACAAGAGTTAGACTAGCTAAAGATTATGACTTAGCATGCAGCTTGACACTTGATTAGCAGTTGTCAGGTGACCAATTCTGTAGAAAACTAACAACCCTAATGGCTGTAGCAAACTTGGTTAGATCTCAGAAAATTTACCCACTAAAAGTTAGTCCTAGCTATCCCAAAAAGTGCACCTAGGTTAGTAGAGAGTTAGGGAAAAATTAGGGGTTATTCCTAGGGTTAGTTTAGGGGTTATTAGGGGTTAAAGGGTTAGGTTTTTTGTAGCCTTATGGCTGTAGAAGTTATTTGTAACAACAACAATATTTAATGGTTGAAAGGGGACGCCTCAATGAGGCAAGAGAGCCAAAGGCTCAAAGAACAACTTCCAAAAGAGATAACTTCAAAACTTGAAACTTTCACATTTACCAAGGCAACAATTTATTTCACCAATGTAACAAGTAATGACTAGTACCTTTAATTATTGGGTTAATGGAGTCAAGAAAAGAATGAGCTAGAGGTACTACCTCCTTGGGGGTGTAAATCCTGTTACTCCCCAAGGCAAGTATCCCTAGCTAGGGTTAAGACTAAGAGGGTGTATGCATTTATACTTCTCTTATTAAACCCTTGTTAAATCAACAATACTTAAGCATAAAATGATGGAGGCTAAGGTGGGGGTGTATGCCCTTATACTTCCCACCTAGCTCTAGCAAAATAACCTTGACTTAAACACAAATGATAATACAAAGTAAAATTCCTTACCAATTAAAGGAAAAATGCTAAGAAAAACCACCACAATAGAAAAAGAAGAGCCTTCAAAGGCGAGCACATCACTTCCACCAACCAATAACCAAGAATATAGCCATACATAAGAGAACAAGAGAGAAAATAGCCAAATATAGCGAAAATTTCAGTCCAATACTTCTCACAATGGGAGAGTTATGATTTAAAATGAGATCTTATGATATCTATTTATACAAAATGTCACTAACATAGTTTGTCCACATTAGCAAGGGTAAAACATAAGACAAGGGGTCCACAACCCTTATCTTACCCCTTGCAACCAAATAATATTAAACAATTCACTTAGAATTTACTTTTACACAAAAGAAAACCCTAACTTAAGGTGACGTCACCCCTTTAAGGGACATTTTGACACTAGGAGCAAGTCATTGGAGTTGGGTATGCATCGTTAGGCCTCCAAATGCCACATTTCAATCATATAGGCCATCTCCTCATGGTCAAGTCTTTCTTCTCCTCAAAACATCCATGTGTCAATGAGTAATAACCTCACAACCAAATCCTAGCCCTTCTAGGTGATGTCATGCCTCCAAAGATGATGTTTTTCCTCTCTTAGGAAAAACGTTTGGCATGTGAGGGCTAGGTCAAGTATTCTAGGCATCCGAAGGTATGTCTCTCTCACCCAACATGCGTGCCCTTGGCATCCAACCTGTGGGATTCAATCCCATGGAAGCCTAAGCTAGGCTTGTTCCTCCAAAATTGTCCACCAACTAGGTCCTGCAAAGACAAATAAGCACACCCTCCAAGGATATCAAGTCATAATATCATGATGAGTAAATCAAATCAATAAATGATCCACCTAAGCATGTGCATCAAATATTAACCGGTCAAACAAGTAAGTGCTCAAAGACCTTATGCGACTTTCCAAGCTTGGATGTGGGAGGGTTGACGAGGTGTCCTATTGGGTAGATCTTTCCCTAGGTCAAGGAGTGTTTCCCAAGTGATCCCTCTCTAAGCCATGTGAAGTGGATGAAGTGGTTAAGGATCTAGAATCAATGGGCATGAGGTTCATGACATACATGAGGTTGTAGTGTCTCATTCATGGGTGCCTTTGTAGAGGGTGTGTGGCACCTTCGTTTGCAATGCAATTTTTCCAAGCCCATTATTTTTCCATTCTTTGTTTCTTTCATGTTTTAAGGACGAGTTGAAAGCCACTATCCTAGCGTGGTTACAAGATAATGACAATGTCACTCACAAATATCTTTCGGAAATGAGAAGGTTGGCTCATGATGTGACCCCCTTTCTCTTAGTTGTGCAACGAAGAGCCACTACCATGGTTTGGTGGCCAGATGATGGTAATGTCATACCGCTAGATACCCATGATCATGATAGGTCGGCTCATGATGAGACCTCCTATCCTCCAACTAACCCCTTAAACATTCTATCATTTATTCTTGTGGGTCCCATTTTTCTTACAAAGAAGCATTTCATTGCTTTCTCGGGGGATCCTTAGGCAAAGCATCTGAAAGGTTTATATATAGGTGTTTATGTTTTTAACCAACAACAATCCCTTTGGTCCTTCAACCCCTTCTTCCCATAGAATGAGGGACAACTCCTTCTTGGTTCAATACACCCTAAAATCCCAAGAGATAAGGAAATGGGGGGTTTAAGTGATGGAAAGTCGTAAGTATGGTTGGGAACGGTACTATGGCTCTTCAAAGGAGTTCCTAGTAGAAAACCCATTCCTAAGGAAGACCACTTACTAGGGAAAAATGCCAACCACCAAGGTTAAACAAGGCAAAAGGAATAATGTTCAAGCATATGTCATGCAATATAAAGCAATCTAAGATACCACATACTCAAATGCCTCAAATATTGAAATGACACTCAACATAATACCTTGCATGTACCTCATGGAGCAAAGCCCAGTGCCTCTAGGAAGCCAGCTGGTGTGGTGGATTCCATATGAAAATATTGACCTCCATGGTGGTGAGAAGGGTCTCCATCTCTGCAAGTGGATACTGTTGGTCATGTAGTCTCTCGACACTCCATATCTGCAACTTAAGGGCCTCGAGACATAATCTCCTTAGTTATCCCACAAAATGGGGATAACATGGAATATAAAATGTGTTGCCACAAGGTTCTCAATGCTTATTGAATGTGATTCATATGATCTTTCTAGGTTTCATTGAAGATGAGGATGGCATCTAGGTATATGAACACAAATGAATTGGTGAGTGGACATAGAATATCGTCTATCATACTCATGAATGGTGTTACTACATTTGTCAAGTCAAAGGACATGATCAACCACTTGAAGATAACTTCCTTAGATTTAAAGGTTGTATTTCATGCATTAGTTGGATTGATTGGAACCCATCGATAGCTTGATTTAATACCAATCTTGCTAAAAAACTTGGATACTTTGAGTTGATCAAGGAGATCACTAATACAAGGATTTGAATACCAATTCTTGAATAATATTTTGTTTAAATATTTGTAGTCAATGTCCTTTTTCTTATCCAACATAATTTGGTGCCCATAAGATGAGGATCTTGGTCAAATGTCACCCTTTTGTATTAGCTCTTGAATATAGTGTTTGATATCCTAGTTCTGCCTAAGAAATCATCAACATACAGAGCCTCTAAGTAGGGGGGCACCTAATGTCAAATAAATTGCATTCATTACTTGATAGTGCAGAGGTATTATTGTAGGTGAGGTGAATATATCTTTGTACTCTTCCACCAATTTGTTGACATGTCTCTACTTCATAGAAGAACCCCTTGTAGAGGTCTCAGTTGTAGTGCTTATTTTATTTGCTCCTTCCAACTAGAACATTAAGAGGAAACATATAACAATCAAAGAGATTATATTCATACAGTTCTCTACAATATTCTAGGCTACCTCTCATATCCTATAGAGTTAATCTCGCATGGTGACAATGATACTCTTAGGGCCTAGATTGGTAAACAATGTGACACTTCCACATAAATGGTTCTCCTAAAAGAACATTAAAATATTCAAACCAGGCAACCCCACACAATACCTCATCTTTGAAAGGATTGACATCACATTGCATACAACATTAATGACTGACACATATGTCTCACTCCTAGCTCATGAAATCAATGGTGCATGGCTAGGGTTTTGGTGTCATTGGTAGCTTCATCTTCTTGACGACCTATACTAAGGTGATGGTATGTTGGTTGTCGTTGCCGAAATTGAAATTAACAGTGTCCCCCTCACTCACATATGTGAGTGGAAAATGGACTCATTACCCTTATGCTCCTTTTGATCTTATGCCTGAACCTTTGTGGTGGAAATAATAACACTAGGTTTTGGTGTCAATGTTTTGTTTTCCCTCATGCACAAACTCTAGGAGCATCAAGGTTAAATCAAAGTCCAAGGCTTTCAACATGGCCAATAATGACTCTCTAGCATGAAATTTGTCATTCTTGTACCAAGGGATTTTATGGGTGTTGTACCACTTTTTTGAGTCCTTTGACTTCCCATTCATCTTCTTTGCATGCATATTTGACTAGTCGTCTTGAGGTTGTTTATGTTTTTTTTATCCATTGTTTTTAGAGTTAGGGTTACCTTTACCTTTATTTTGTTCTTTATGATTTTCAACCCCAAGCTCTTTCTTACCCTCATGCCAAAAAAATTGCTCAATCTTAACAATGTAACAATAAGTGGATCCTAGTTATTGGATGTCCAAAAACTCCAATTTTGTTTGATGTATTTGTGTAGGTCATCCTGGTCATTGAGAAACAAGTTCTACTTGAATTCCTTTATATTAAAAATTTGTGCACAAGGTATGGAAGGTGTTGGTGCACTTCGACAAAGTTTGGCCTTTACTCTAGCACAAGATTTCCCATTTCATCTACAGGTCATCATAATTTCAAAAAGAGTAATACTCCTCGAGGGCATGGACAAAATCCCTTAAGTGGGTTATGTTGTATAAATGTCAAAAGCATCCTCCAACATTTTGTAGATAATAGGTATCCCACCAATGTTTGAAAATGGGAAGGGACTTTAGGAGTGTAAAGATAATCTTCTCATTATTGGAAAAGTTGTGAAAATAGATATAACCCTCGAGCATATATAACCATCTCTCCAAAGATTATTCATCTATCTTTCCTTCAAATAAAGGGATATACAAATTAACTTGTACATTGAAGGATGTCATTCCTTCCAAATGATGTAACATCCCC
Source organism: Picea mariana (assembly GCA_032191745.1). Classification (NCBI taxonomy): domain Eukaryota; kingdom Viridiplantae; phylum Streptophyta; class Pinopsida; order Pinales; family Pinaceae; genus Picea; species Picea mariana. Next base: position 11,974 of record JASDQU010214191.1, on the reverse strand, counting down.
ATTTTCAAACCCCAAACTAGCGATGTGTATTGTAAATTTATTATGTGGCCGAGAGTCAAGCGATGTATATTGTAATTGTGATGTATGGATGAAAGCCAATATGTAAACGATATAAATTGAAATACAATGAATGAAATGTATCACCAGCTGCATATGGACATAGATGAATATTGGGGGCTAAGTATCCACAAGAGAGGGTAGGGGTCCAAGGGGGGGAGAGTTTCCCGTATCTATTAAACCAAAACCCATTTTCTATTTTTGTCAAAATTATCCTTGCCATGAAATTTCCATTAGTTGTTGAGTGTTCTAGAGCCCAATCATTGAATTCATGTAAGAGGGTTGGTGTGAGAGTCACTTCCCATAGTTATTGAGAGCATTGGAGACGATTACAATCAGCTTGGTGAACAATGCAAGTCAAACAAGCAAGGGAAAGAGAGGAAATTTGTATGGGAAGGAGACCCGTTTTTACACATTCATGTTTAGGCATAGAGACATGTTTTTACATGGATTTTTCTGGCCAGCAATGGAGTTCTGAGTGTGGGAGCTTGTAGGAAGTTGTTGTGGACATGTTTGGATATTGTTTGGAGATGTAATTTCATGGAGAAAGAGACAGTGTGCCTAGGAGCGGTGAGTTGTTCAAAATTCGTCCAAGGAGCATGTGTTTTGGCTGTTGGGTGAATTTGTGTTGCAATTGTAGAATTCATGAAGTCCCATCAAGTAGAATTCTTGTCCAACCTGTGATGGAAGTCCCAGAGGGGGGTGGAAAGGCGTGGGGGACTGTGATCAATGAAGGTGGATTCCATCCATTGGATTGTGTAGGTTGAGGGGAAGTTTGTTGGTGGAATGGAATTAACTGAGAGTTTAACTGTTGAAAGGTGGGCTGTTAGCACTAGAAGTCACCCTCAGACTGTATAGAGGATAATCCTAGTACCCATTTGATTTAAATGATTAAAATAGGTTATACTTGGTGGATCAACAAGAGAAGAGTAAAAGGGATGGCATCAAACTTCTTGCAAATACATTCTATTGGGCATGGAATCATAACATTCTGCAGATCACAAGAAATTAGTCTTCTTACCAGACAAAAGGCTTATGCAAAGATGGGTAGAAGAATAGAAGGTAAACAAAAAGAAGAATACCCACATAACATAGATGCTTTCTGTAAGATAGATTAAAGAGTGCTTGAACAATAATATATGATTAACATGAAATTACCACAAATCCTTTGCAACACATGAATCCATTAACCAAAGGCAACTTTTGATCTTCAAAATATGTAAATATTACTCAAGAAAGATGATAAGAAAGAATGGAAACAAGAGAAAAACAATCTGGTATCACAAATTTCATGAATCTCTAATGGCATAAATGCCTACAACACATGCCCTCAGGCTTACAAATGAGCAAATCAATTGCTCCTCTAGCTCTCTCCTCTCTTGGATCATGAATCCAACCCTTTTCTCATAAAAAACCCTTTCATTTATAGTGAATAATCTCTATCTACCCTAAGGAGGTCTAAACCAAGGAGTTACATAGGTTCCTCCTCCATTTAGGAGTCTTGTTACAAAAGATTCCAATAAAGCCTAACAAATTCCTATTTTTTTGGGATTTTGTCTATAATGATAAATTCCTTTTGAAACAGGTCATTCTGATTGATCTGGAGATGGAAACATGTCCCTCATGTCCAACTAACTCCTAGGAGACCATTCGAACCTTCCTTGATAGGTGGCAACCTCCAAACAAGGCGAATATCCAACAACTATGCAAACTAGAGAGTTTGCAGCGCATTAGTGTTTTAATTATATCTCTCGAATGCAAAATTGGGTTAGGCTGAAATTTGGTCAACAAGTCAATGCAATTATCATTATCCTCCACAATTTTTTTTAGAAAAACCCACATCATTGTTTTGGATTTATGATATTTATAAGCAATTGCTATAGGAAATGAGTTTGCAGTGCCCTTGTCTGTCGGTTCGCAACGCCAATTTCAAGAATTTTACCAAACCCCCTCCTCAGCCTTTCAAAATGGTATGAAAAACTTCATGGAGTACATGGTATCTCTAAGGTTGCTATGGATGTTGATAAGTCCGAACGTGAGTGCCTACAACCTATCCAAGCTACAACCCTCTCTTTCCTCCAGTTTGCAGCGCCTGTACCAATTCACAATGCTTCTGTTTGTGAGTTCGCAACGCCAATTTCAAAATGGATCATGCACTTCAAGGAAGTTGTTAGAAAATTTGGTGACATAATCCTGAAAATGGTTAAAAAGTAGGCACTGATAACCATAAAATCGTTTTTGAAAGGATCCTTTAAAGCAATGATTAGAGATGAAAGCAAAATGTACTTGGAGTACGCTGCAAACTCTCCTAGTGATTTGGAAGCACAAAAACTTAACTTGATTTGAGCCTTGTGTGGATGGATAGTGGCAAAAGGAATCTCAGGTACAGGCTGGAGGTGTGGCAGGTCAGAATCATGATGAAGAAAAACAAGAGTGTGACTTGTAAGGGTTTAGATCTTGACATGACAATCATCACATGACTCAAATTTTAGGCTTAGGATAAACATAGCCCTATTCCTTTTGGAACTGATTGTAACCATATGAACACAACCTAATAACTTCAAAATCTATGTTCGATGAACCCTATGAATCAAAAAATCAAAACAAAGAAGACTTGTTGACCCATACAACCTTATGTGTTAACATCTGTCTCCACACAGGATGGCATGCTCCCTATGAGCTGCCAAGAACATGCAGTTCCAGTGCCTTATCCATTGGGCTATGGAGTCATCTGTGCAACCAACCCCAGTAACACTGCCAAAATCTACCACTTATTCAAGCAAACACATAAAGCTGCTGCAAACTAACTTCATATTGTAAATCTGATCATACTGTGCAATTTTAAGAAAAGGAAATGCTCGGGAAGTGAGCTTATTACCTACACTACCCTACTCTAACCAGATCTCCGATTTGCTCAAGTAAATGCAAATTTCCATGACAACCATTCAAGCAACTTCATGATTGAAATAATCCCATCTATGCCACTGATTAATAGGTAATAACAGAAATATAACAACAACGATATAAACTCCTTCAAAGAATCATACTCACCCACAAGTGTCGGTGAAATGATGAAATCTGAAATCTTCAGAGAATCTGAAAGATATGACTCCAATAAAGCTGCTATTGGATCATCAAAACCAAGATCACAATAATGTTGATTCAGAAAAGATGATTGCTAATGCATACATTCCCCTTTGCTGGAAAATAGATGACCTTCTTGTTCTTTCGAGAGCAACTCTTGATCATCAAGAGTGACAGTTTCCTCTTCAGAATAATGATCACATGATAATTGTATAATAGGAAATATTTTTTTTCACTATGATCAACCAAAAATCTTTATTTATCTACACAATCATCCTTTATTGCATGCTCAAACTGATTTGAAAAATGAACACCAGTATGATCTATATCCTGATTCATAGCAAAATCTGAAAAAACTAACAAATGTTGTCCCAAATGCAAATCATACTTACACTCTCCTTGTTGTTTATGTGCATGCAGATCTTCAAGGTAAGCCTGATCTCTAATCCTCTTGCAAGCTCGAATGTTCTCCTCAACTTCTTCAACATCCTCAAATGACCGTCTTATTGATGAAGATTTCCTTTCTCTCATGAGAAGGACAAGATCTGGATGTTGAGCTGCTATGTAGTAAACCATAGCTACAGTATTAGAAGGCCGGATCTCCAATGGCATGCTATGATAAAAACTGTAAAACCTCCTGTTGAAGATAGCCAGAGCTTCATCTTCTTTTCCCCTCAAAACATGAAAATCGACCAGGTATTGATCAAAGGACTTATTCTCACCCCAATACTCTGAAAATGCATAATATAACTCAGTCCAAAAACTAATGGAATTAGCTCCCAAATCCTTAAACCACAAAGCAACATTCCCAAACAAGGATTTGGAAAATAACCTCATTGTAACATCTTCATATACTATCTTAAATTGATCGACAAAGTTCTCAAAATCTCCCGAATGCTTCTCGGAGGTGATATGATCTTCTCCAGAAAAATGAGGAAGATAATCAAAGAAGTTAAGAGAATAAGGATGAAGATGAGATGTAAGCCTTAAAGGTTTAAAATTTTTCTCTTTGATTCTAGTTTGAACAGCAGTGGGGTGAAAACGAGGTTTAACAAGCTGATTGGAAGGTATAACAAAGACTTTAGAAGGTAAATCAGCCTCATGATTTTCATGTCTATAAGGCTGTTCAATTTCAGAAGGGGTTGAGATATGAACTTCATCTTTATCAATAGTCTGAGATGAGGAGACATGATCAACATCTACAACATAAGAAGAATGGATACCTTCTTCTTCCAAAGAGGGATATACAAATGAATGTTGATGATCATCAGAGTAAACAAAACAAAGGATAATCCTTTTTATATGTAAAGTGAAAGACACGAATGAACTGATGAAGAAAAAAAGTTCATAGAGAAGACTAATGAGTTGATACCTGGTTTTTCCCTTCCGTATTTTCATATTTATGTCAGCAGGATCTTTCCTCCACTATAGTCTTTGATTGTGGAGTCGCCAGGTATATGATTACAATCAATTTTGTTTCTCTCTCTTGTCTACCATCAAGAGATGGATCTATGTCGTTCTCCGAGGGAAGCTTGCTTCACACTTCGCTCCCCAACAATGACGCCAAGAATGTTATCACTAGAAGCCACCTTCAGACTACATAGAGGATAATCCCAGTACCCATTTGATTTAAATGATTAAAATAGGTTATACTTGGTGGATCAACAAGAGAAGAGTAAAAGGGAGGGCATCAGACTTCTTGCAAATACATTGTATAGGGCATGGAGTCATAACATTCTGCAGATCAAAGGCAATTAGGTTGCCTACCAGACAAAAGGCTTATGCAAATATGGGTAGAAGAATAAAAGGTAAACAAAAAGAAGAATATCCACATAACATAGATCCTTTCTGTAAGATAGATTAAAGAGTGCTTGAACAATAATCTATGATTAATAGGCAATTACCACAAATCCTTTGCAACTCATGAATCCATTAACCAAAGGCATCTTTTGATCTTCAAAATATGTAAATATTACTCAAGCAAGATGATAAGAAAGAATGGAAACAAGAGAAAAATAGTCTGGTATCACAACTTTCATGAATCTCTAATGGCAGAAATGCCTACAACACATGCCCTCAGGCTTACAAATGAGCAAATCAACTGCTCCTCTAGCTCTCTCCTCTCTTGGATAATGAGTCCAACCCTTTTCTCATAAAAAAAAATTTCATTTATAGTGAATAATCTATACCTACCCTTAGGAGGTCGAAACCAAGGAGTTACATAGGATCCTCCTCCATTTAGGAGTCTTGTTACAAAAGATTCCAACAAAATCCTAACACATTCCTATTTTTTTGGGATTTTGTCTATAATGATAAATGCCTTTTGAAACAGGTCATTCTGATTGATCTGGAGATGGAACACATGTCCCTCATATCCAACTAACTCCTAGGAGACCATTCGAACCTTGACAGGTGGCAACCTCCAAATAAGGCGAATATCCAAAAACTATTCAAAACAGAGTTTGCAAAACCAGTTTGTTGCGCACTGGTGTTTTAATTATATCTATCGAATGCCAAATTGGGTGAGGATGAAAATTGGTCAGCAAGTCAATGCCATTATCATGCTCCTCCACAAATATTTTTAGAAAAACCCACATCACTGTTTTGGTTTTATGGTCAAATATTTAGAATCATCTACTACAGGAAATGAGTTCGCAGCGCCCCTGTCTGCCGGTTCGCAGTGCCAATTTCAAGAATTTTACAAAACCCCCTCCTCAGCCTTTCAAAATGGTATGAAAAACTTCATAGAGTACATGGTAGCTCTAAGGATTCTATGGATGTTGATAAGTCCGGATGTGAGTTCCTGCAACCTATCCAAGCTACAACCCTCTCTTTCCTCCAGTTCACAGCGCCTGTACCAGTTCACAATGTTTATGTTTGTGAGTTCGCAGCACCAATTTCAAAATGGATCATGCACTTCAAGGAAGTTAGAAATATTGGTGACATAATCTCTGAAAATGGTTAAAAAATAGGCCCTGATAACCATCAAATATTTTTTGAAAAGATCCTTTAAAGCAATGATTAGAGATGAAAGAAAAATTTACTTGGAGTACGCTGCAAACTCTCCTAGTGAGTTGGTAGCACACAAAATTAACTTGAGTTGACCCTTGTGTGGATGGATAGTGACACAAGGAATCTTAGGTACATGCTGGAGGTGTGACATGTCAGAATCATGCTGAAGAAAAACACGAGTGTGACTTGTAAGGGTTTAGATCTTGACATGACAATCACCGTATGACTCAAACTTTAGGCTTAAGCTAAACATATCCCTAATCCTTTTGGAATTGATTGTAACCATATGAACCCAACCTAATAACTTCAAAACCTATGTTCCATGAACCCTANAAAAAAAAAAAGAATACTTGTTGACCCATACAACCTTATGTGTTAACAAGGACATTAGCCAACCTTAGGGACCTCTGTATCTTATGGATTCATAGCCCCAGCTCGGGGGTGTCTTACTGTTGAGAATTGGAACAAGAAGAATATAGTTGGGAGGAACGTCCATCCTCTGCAACGTGTTGCACATTTTATAAGATAAGTGTTCTATTTGTTGTGTTTACTCGTGTATAATGCTGATACAATGGTTGTGCAATTTACTTTGAGTTATATTTGGATATTATTGCTTGTTGTGAGCATATTTATGTGGTTGAATGTTGTTGTATGTTATTTAGTTGTTCTATGCATAGTTAAGCGATTATATTTATGTTTTTGGGAAGTATAGATAGTTACATGTGAATGAATGTCATGCCGAGTATTATTTCTGCATATAGATTTAGTAACATAATTTTTTTAATGGGTCGTTTTAGTAGTGACGTAACCCAGTTGGGGGTTGGGTATGTTACAAAGTGGTATCAGAGCTACTATTTAAAAAATGGGCCTGTATGGGCCAATAATCATTGCAAATTTGGATAAATTTGCTGTTATAGACTTTGGTCCGAGCGAATTAGGGAAAATGATGGAAAACCATAGTGAAAACCCTCAATTTCGCGGGATAAATTGAGATTAGTTTCCTAGAACTTTTTGAGACATTTTAATGATGTCGAATGGCCAGATCATAGAGTTAAATTCGGCATGAAAGGTCAAATTTCATATTAGTATAGGTCGACGGAGTTAGGAGAGTTTAAATAATCGACGACTAAGATTTCTTTTGATCTTGCGATCAACGACCCAAATTCGTTTTAATAAATTTAAAAATTTCTAAGGATTTCGAAGTTTGGAAAGGTTTCCAAATCAACGACTCAGATTCACTTCAAAGGTTAAAAGTTAAAGGTTATTGACAGTCCATATCCACCTGGATTATGCTCGAAATTTACTAAGTGTTGAAATTCTCTAACTGAATTCATCGATAGTCAAATCGACGAGATGTGCCGGGAGTTTTAAGATTGTCGGTAGAACTCATTGATAATCGATGGTCGAATCAGTGAGTTGGGAGAAGAGTGGGTTCAACCAGAAGGAATCTTCGATCATTGATTACCGATGGTCAGGGATTGGCAGATTTTGGCTAAAATTTCTAAGTGTCGATATTTTCCAACAAAAATTGTCAATGGCTGACGGTTAACGTCAACCGAATCCTACAAAGTATTTTCAACTGTCGATAGCCGATAGGTCGGTGTTCGGGCATTGGTTGATTCGGAGAAGTGTTTCGAAACAAGTGACAAAAGTCGTCGATGGATGACGAGTTGATAGTTGGGCATCAACCAACTCGGCAAGGACTTCGGGTCTTCCAAGAGAATCAGTCGATGAACGATGAAGGAAAGCGGATGATGATGTCATAATCCATGTGTTTACCTGAAGATGACATGTCATTCCACGCCATCATCCATGTGTCATGCCACGTCAGCCAACGGAAGTGGTCGATGGCTGATGGTCAGGTCGACCGATTTGGGGAAGTGTTTTCGACAGTCATCGGGGATCGTCGATGGGCCGATGGTCGGGAGTCAACCAGATTAGTGAGGATTTTTCATTCGCCAGCGGTCAGTGGTCAAATTGACCGATTTAGAATAGTGCACAAATAGGTCGTTAGGGATTTGGGCCGATGATCGACGGTCGGGTCGATGGTTTTGGGAAAACGTTGTGTCCACCTAAGGGAGTATGTCAATCGTCGATGGACGATAGAGTTAGGTCAATAGTTTTTATTTCTCTTGATTTAAAATCAACGAGTAATATTTAAAGGGTTGTTAACATAGTAAAATAGTAAATTTTATGCAATTTTTTGTTGTTTTTGAAGGTCATTATCTTGCGGGGCATTTTTGAGGCCCTAAACGATGTTTTTAGACAATCAAAACCCATAATAATAGAGTGTAAAATTTTGAATCTATCCAATGAGATAAACAGTTCGCGAAAATAAAGAGAGCTATTCAATGAGCTAAACAGTTCGCAAAATGAAGCTTGTATGAGAAATTTACAGCCAAAACAATGAAGGTAAAATTTTGGCACCAAATTTACTTCCAAAAGGCATAACTCCATGCTCAAGAGTCCGTTTGGGGTACAAGAGTAGTCGATGGAAGATTAAGACCCATATAATATAGCGGTGGAATCAAAATTAGGTTACGGGTACCTGAAAAATGTGTTGGGAGTGAAAGATGACACCTGTAGCATATAGGGATAAATTAGATAAAACAATTGAAACTTCTCCAGGCCATTACTTTCATCTCAGAGCTCGGATTTGAGCAAACAAATAGTTGTTGGAAAGGTATTGAGGAGTAGAAGACATGTGTACACTCATAATTTTTAATTGGGCATTAAAGGTTTTGATAAAGTGAAAAAAATAGATTGCTGTAACAATGAATGAGTGGAAATTGCAACATGTGGATGTTGCAACTTTCCACTCATAATTTAGAATGAGGCATGAGTCTAGTCGTTGGAAAGCTATTTCAAAGAGGAATGAATACAAGGAATATGATTCCATAATAATGCATTAATACTCTTTATAACTTAAAATGAATAATGGCATGTAATCTAATTAATAAATATTTTGCAATATGCTTAATTCTAACAACAATTATTGCATGCACATTCTTGCCGAATTAGAGATACAAAAAAGCAAAATTTAGTTCCTACATGAGAACTAAAGATATGGAGAATGATCAAGGGTATTACATCCATGAAGAAGGATTTATAGGTCTGCATTTCAGCATGGGTAATGATTAAATCGAGTCTAATGGAATAAGAGACAGGAAGGAGCCTGTAGCTATGAGAAGCCTACAAAAATAAGTGCAGAGCTATAGGGTTGATAATGAGAGGATCATGAAGGCTCAATACGATATACTTCAAATCTTGAACATGTTGCAAAAGAAAGTCAACAAATTTAAGGAAGAAGGCAAGAAGCTAGTTCCAAGCAAGTGGAAGTGTCTAGGTCTCATGATAGGAGGGATGGCCATGGAGGATCTAGACAAGAAAGGAGTATTAGCATCCATCAACATAATCATTCCCCAGGGCACTTGAATAGAAAAACATATGCACGTTCAAGGTCAACAAGTAGCCCAAGTATATCTCATGTCAGACATCAAATAAGGGGACATGGGTAAGATAGCTTGCAAGGGGAATTGAGGAAAATCAAACCACCATCATTTGATGGAGAAAACAAGAAAGGTGAAGATGCAGCATGGTTGCTGGGAATGAAGAAATATTTCCAATTTCATAAATACTTATCAAGTGCAGAAGCCAAAATTATAGCCTACCACCTTTAAGGGAAGGAATCTATGTGGTGGGATCTACTGAAGTAGGTTTAGCACCTCGATGAGAAGAGAATTTCTTGGAAGTAGTTCAAGAAATTGTTTCTACGACAATACTTTTTAGAACAATATTACGACAAGAAGATGTAAGGCTTCTTTGAACTCGAACTTGGGAACATGACCATGGATGAATATGAGAGAAATTTCTTGAAACTTCTTAGGTATGTGAGCTTCATCAGAGATGAGAAGTTCAAAATTCATAGGTTCGTGAATGGACTGCCATCCTTTTACAAGGATAAAATTCAGTTTGATGAGCCCAAGAGTTTAGAAGAAGCCATAATAAAGGCCAAGTATTTGTATGAGAAGAATAGAGGAAAGCCAACTTTTTAAAGTGTCTGGAATGAAAAGAAGAAAGGAAAGATGGATCAAAGGAAGAAAAGATCCAAACCATCTTTCATGAGGAATAGATCTCAATCATATCAACAAGGGAAACCATCTCAAAGTGATCATAAAATGACAGTTTTCTTGGGAAAGAGGCCAAGGAAGCAACCCATAAAGTGTTGGGGATGTGAAGAAGATCTTATGTATAAAAAATTTCCTCACCGAGGAGATAAGATGAAAACCTTGCATAGCGTCAAGGAGGAGACAATAGAGGATGTGGGCAAAAGCATGCCAAGGATTTATGCAACCTTGGAAAATAGACAAGAAGACTATCAATCCCACATGATTGAAGTGGAAGGTAAGATTGATAATAAGCCCATAGCCATTTTAATTGATTCTGGAGCTAGCCATAACTATATAGATCGAAATCTAATTGAAAGATTTAAATTGAAGAAATGCAAGCATAAAAAGTCTTGGTTAGTTCAGCTTACTACTGGAACCAAAAGAAGAATTAATGAACTTGTTAAAGAATTCCCTATAAACGTGAATGGAACTAACACTAAGGCATATTCGAACATCACACCGCTTGGGTCTTATGATTGCTTGATTGGCATGGATTGGATAGAAAATCATTGTGTTGTTTTAGATTTTTATAATAAGGTTTTCACATGTCTTGATGAAGAAGGGAATTCAAGGACAATGCAAGGTATTCCAAGGCCCTTATATGTTCGAGACATTTCAACATTGCAACTGAAAATAAGTTTTAGAAAAGGGTGCCAAATATATGAAACCCATATGGAAGAGCCAATGAAGGATAAGGATCCAACTCTCGAATATTATCCAATATTGAAAGAGTATGAAGATGTGTTTGAGTTGCCAAGATTTCCACCAAAGAGGGTTATATATTTCTCAATTGACTTAATACCTTGAGCTGCCTCGGTATCTAAGAATCCCTACAGAATGAGCACGCCAGAGCTAAAAGAGTTGCAAATGCAACTATAAGAGTTATTAAAGAAAGGGTACATATTCCCAAGTGTTTCTCATTGGGGTGCTCCAGTTATTTTTGTCAAGAAGAAAGATGGAACGCTGAGGTTATGTATTGACTTCAGATAGTTGAACAAGGTTACAATCAAGAATAAGTATCCTTTTCCAAGGATTGATGATATTTTTGATCAGCTGAAAGGAGAAAAGATATTCTCCAAGATTGACTTGAGGTCATGATATCATCAAGTGAGAATCAAAGAAGAGGATACTAGCAAAACGACCTTTAGGACTAGGTATGGACACTATGAATTTGTGGTGGTGCCTTTTGGTTTGACAAATGCACCGGCTACATTTGTTTGTCTGATGAATGGGGTGTTCAAAGATTTCCTGGATAAGCTTGTAATTGTGTTCTTGGATGATATTCTTATCTATTCCAAGACATAACAAGAGCATGAGTGACATTTAAGGATGGTGCTACAAGTGTTGAGAGAGCACCAATTGTATGCAAAATTGAGTAAGTGCATGTTTTTTTTTTATCAAAAGCATATCCATTATTTGGGTCACATTGTTTCAGAAGAGGGCATAACAGTGGATCCAAAAAATATTAAATCAATCAAGAGTTGGTCATCGCCAATGAATATTTTAGAGGTTAGGTCATTTATGGGTCTAGCTAGTTATTATAGGAGATTCATTGCAGGATTCTAAAAAATTAAACACCCAATAACATCTTTGAAAAATAAATGAGTAAAGTTTGAGTAGAGTGCCAAGTGTGAAGAAAATTTTCATTGCTT
>JASDQU010214190.1:2722-15537 GCA_032191745.1 Picea mariana | reverse complement strand
TTTTACAGCTCCTGATTTGGTCAAAAACTCAAAAAGTTATGGCCTCTGCCATTTTTGCCCTTCAAGCCTGCTGTAACCTGTTCGCCATTTCGCACTCTGCCAAACTAAACCTGGCCTCTGAGCGTTTTTGCCTCCAAAACCTAGCACCAACGCGCGTGCCCGAAATTGGTGCAATCTATCGAATGGTTACCCAGAATATAGCCCCCGAAGACGGAGGTGTTGGGCGCATGGGGCCATGTGGCCACATCCCGCGCGCATAAAAAGGGCTAAGAATGCCAGACTCATTCTGGGCTTGACAAGTGGCGGTGGATGTGGTTGCATTGACCGTTTTAAACCCAAAATGAAAACCGTGTGCATATCCTCCGTGTATAAACGGTCACAGTAAACATAGAACCGGGTCACATTTTAATAAGCCCCCCGCCAATTAAAATGATATAAAATACACATATAAAATGTGGTTTATAAACCGTGAACCAAAATATGTGTTATAAAACACGGTTTTATATAAAACATCGGCACGCAATATTACACGGTCATATCAAGTGGTTATATGCATAAAACCGGGGGTTTACCCAACACAAACCCCGCGCTGTGTATTACACCAACGGAACGGTCATTTATATAAAGGCATAAAACCTGGCTTTAAAACGCCACACAAATTTACCGTGCGTTAATGTATATGTGGAACCATATATACATAGCCCCACGCTCCAATGCATATATGTATAAACCGTGTTAAAACCCTGAAAACGCGCCGATGAACTGACGGGAGGTCATATGTCAAAGCATAAAACCGGGGTCGGGGCTAAGCCTTGGCCCGACCCCCCTTGCCGCTTACACATAATATTGAATTCAAATGCATATATTGCCATATGCCAAACAAGAATGGACGCGTGGTCCAGCGGTCGGGCGAATGTTTGTTTGGGGAGAGGTCCCGGGGTCGAACCTCGTGGACTCCCGGTTGAAATTTATATATAACAATGTAAACCAACAGATGGGGGACACGTGGTGCCCCTTCATTGGGCCACGTGTCTCCCTATTATTTTCCATTTAAAACGGACACATGTCAACCGTGTATTCGCCAACCAACATCCAATTAAAATGCGCCAAGTCAACAACTTCCAAGTCAGCGTACAGACGCCACGTCAACAGGCCATGCTGGATGCTGACGTCATCACGTGCCACGTGTCACCCATCCAGTGGTGACACGTGTCACTTAAATATTGGTCAAACCGTACTTGAAAATGCCAAAAATGCATGACATGTGTCACGCCCAGGAGATGCCACGTGTCCTGTATGGCCACCACGTCAACTGTACGACCGCCACGTCAGCTGTACGGCCTGCCACGTCAGCTGTACGGCCCGCCCAGTCAGCATCAAAATTTTTCCTGTTTGGCCCGGCGAACAGATCGCGATAACTTCTCCATACGGACTCCGTTTGCGAAAATAAATATACCGCCGGAATCAGGAGAATGAGACGGACGCAATGGCACCATTTTCGTTGCATTCCGAGCACTTTGAAAATTGAGCAAATTTTAGACCCCTGGTCCAGATTTTGATCACGCCTTCCCACTGAAAGGATTTTGGACCCACAGAAGCTTATAATCATCGATCTGAGTTTCAATACTCTTCTTCTTTCAAGTTATATCAATTGATTTTACTTGAAAAGTCTTTTCGACAATCACCTGGGTACCTTGACATGCCTTGCTCTGCAGCTGGCTATGTCCCTCAACCACTGCTCTCTGGTTGCTGCTGACCCACTGTCTCTCTGCAATTGGAAGACTTCCAGCCTTCCCACTGAGAATCAAGTCCCTCATGTGAAATTCTTTGGCGTCAAAAATCCGCTCTCCAATGGCTGCAAAATGTTCCTGCGACATCTTGTCACAAGCCAAGAAAACCATCAATCTTGAAAATGAATTATACAAGACTGAAAAATAATGACAGCAAAGTCTTTTTGTTCTTCAAGCAACTGTCGCATCTTGTGCTTCATCAAAGCACATGGTGTTTTCCCTGCATTTCAGTGTACTTAAATTTGAATTACAAGACATCACACCATCGACTAAACATAAGTCGAGAAACATGAACGACATCACATAGTCGCCAAGATAAAATCGACACAAGTTGAGACTCATGTGAAACATGTCAACCATCCAAAATGACAAGTCTAAAAACATGATGAACAATCATGCGACAATCATGACTCATCCATGATGACAATTCTCAAGTTCAATGTTTTATGCACTTTCAAAACCAAATGCATATGCATAGCTCTTCAACTCTCCTTCCTGTAGAAACATAGGTGCTTAAACCCAAAGCATGTGGGTACTAAGAGCTGAAAATGAAAAGTGTACATGGCTGTAACAAATAAGCAATATACCCCTCTTTTACATGTTCTTGAATGAGGTGGTATAACACAAGTATGCTCTCAAAAGTAAATTGCATTCACATGCATACTTGCATCTTGCAATCTATGATAACTGTTGCCACTTGACAAACTTCAACAAAATGAAATGATAAGGCTGAAATGTGCATCTACTGCAAAAAGAATGAAAGCCTTACTTACGCAAGAAATCAATCCATTTCTTACCAAGCCAACTCAATGGCGAATCTTTCTGCTAAAAGTGGTCTTCTTGTGAATCATCTTGACTCACATCAATGATGGAATCTCCTCTTCCATTCTTGTCAATCTTTTCACCCAACTGCTTCTTGTGCCGTGGATGAGAGGTTGGATGCAATGTCCAACATTGGTCAATGATATGACCCCTTTTCTGACAATGACTGCAAATCTTTTGCATTTTCTCTTCATGTTGCCTTTGCTTGGAAAGTTTCCTGAAAATGGACTTTCTCTTCCAACACTTTGAAACACGATGGTTATTTAAACCACAAAATGTACATGGTCTTTTTCCATTGTTACATGCAGATTTTTCATGCTTAATATAATCAAAAGCAACTGAGTTATAGGCAGATTTATACCTTGAACGATCACCTTTATCGCCGCTTTGAGGAGGTGAATCGGAAGTGTCACAAGCTCTCTTTTGAAGACTCTCAAATCTGCTCTTGTCCTCATGGCTGTCACAACCTTTTTGTTGTACACACTTGCATTCATCTTGATCACAAGTTTTGCATGCTGAAGAATTTGAACTTTCAACCAAAGTTCTTGAACTTTCACCTTGAAAACCTTCTTGAGGAGGTGAACTTGAAACAAAAATTGTACTTGAAACTTTTTCATTAGTTTCCTCAACCTTGGAATTTGTTTCAACAATTCTTTCATAACCAAGACCACAATATTTAGGTCTCTCTTCAACTACAATAGGCTCAACAATGCCTTGTGCATGCTTGCCTAACCCTTTACCTTCATAGCCCATTTTTAACATTAACTTGGACCCTATTCCTTTTGTGTGGTTTTCAAAAACACAAAAGCAATCTACTTGAGAGGAATTTGAAGACAAACTGACATTACATACCTCATGTGCATGCATGTACTTGGTAAGGGTTTCTTTGGCTTCATGGAGTTGATTCTCCATCTCCTGCAACTTTTCAAGAAGTTGTTCTTTTTCCTCCTTCATGGCCACCAACTGCTCTTGAAGGACAATGCTCTCTTCCCTGTCTTTCCAAAACTCTTGTACTATATCCTTCATGGTTAGCAAAGAATTAAACATTTCTTTGTCAAAGAGTTTAGAATTGGAAGATGTAGGAGAACTATCAATGCTCACAGCTTCCTCCATACTTGCAAAGTAACAAACTTCAACACAATCTTGCACAAATACCAACAGCTACAACTCAAGCTCTCATTGGCAAATACATGAGAAAAATAAACTATGCTCTGATACCATTTGATATGAAAATAGAAGGCTAACTTGTTATGCTATGCAAGCACCCTCTACCTCATAAAAATAAACCTTAACAAGACCTTGCTTCATGTGTGTAAATAGGCAAGACTGGTTTATGGGTTAAGTTTCTTGCTTGTTCATGTCAATGTTTATGTGTGAGGAATGTTCTTTTAAATGATTAATCATGTGTTATAAACCAATACACAGCCATAAAAAGTGCAACAAATAACACAATAAACTCACAACAAAAACAAGATGATAAAGGAGTTCACCCCTCTCTGGGCTACGTCTCCTTGAGCCTCCTTTAATGGACTTGGCTCTTTGGGAATAGTTTTTCAAATGCTCATTATAAGCTGCTGCTCAACTCCAATGGATTTACAGACTGTACCATTGGATTTAGAATGCATAAAAACCCCAAAAATGACTGTAAAAACTCTGCAAATGGACAATGGCTCATCTAACAATGACCTCTCCTACATGTGGCCTCCAAGCTTCCTTGAACTTGAATGAGGCAAAAATACTTGTATAAGTCCTCCAATGGATCTGAAACCTATCCCAATGTGTTTAGAGCATATTCAACAGTCAGAAATGACTATTCAGTCTCAGCAAATGGTTAAGTGCTCATCAGAGCAATGCCTCAAACAATGAGGGCTTTAATCTTCATGGAGCTTCCTCAAGCTTAAAATGTGAAAAAACTGCAAATGGGCTCTTCAAATGCCCGTGATAACATCACCAATGGACTCAGGACGTCCAAAAACCCCTAGTTGGGATTTTACAGCTCCTGATTTGGTCAAAAACTCAAAAAGTTATGGCCTCTGCCATTTTTGCCCTTCAAGCCTGCTGTAACCTGTTCGCCATTTCGCACTCTGCCAAACTAAACCTGGCCTCTGAGCGTTTTTGCCTCCAAAACCTAGCACCAACGCGCGTGCCCGAAATTGGTGCAATCTATCGAATGGTTACCCAGAATATAGCCCCCGAAGACGGAGGTGTTGGGCGCATGGGGCCATGTGGCCACATCCCGCGCGCATAAAAAGGGCTAAGAATGCCAGACTCATTCTGGGCTTGACAAGTGGCGGTGGATGTGGTTGCATTGACCGTTTTAAACCCAAAATGAAAACCGCGCGCATATCCTCCGTGTATAAATGGTCACAGTAAACATAGAACCGGGTCACATTTTAATAAGCCCCCCGCCAATTAAAATGATATAAAATACACATATAAAATGTGGTTTATAAACCGTGAACCAAAATATGTGTTATAAAACACGGTTTTATATAAAACATCAGCGCGCAATATTACACGGTCATATCAAGTGGTTATATGCATAAAACTGGGGGTTTACCCAACACAAACCCCGCGCTGTGTATTACACCAACGGAACGGTCATTTATATAAAGGCATAAAACCTGGCTTTAAAACGCCACACAAATTTACTGCGCGTTAATATATATGTGGAACCATATATACATAGCCCCGCGATCCAATGCATATATGTATAAACCATGTTAAAACCTCGAAAACGCGCCGATGAACTGACGGGAGGTCATATGTCAAAGCATAAAACCGGGGTCGGGGCTAAGCCCTGGCCCGACCCCCCTTGCCGCTTACACATAATATTGAATTCAAATGCATATATTGCCATATGCCAAACAAGAATGGACGCGTGGTCCAGCGGTCGGGCGAATGTTTGTTTGGGGGGAGGTCCCAGGGTTGAACCCCGTGGACTCCTGGTTGAATTTTATATATAACAATGTAAACCAACAGATGGGGGACACGTGGCGCCCCTTCATTGGGCCACGTGTCTCCCTATTATTTTCCATTTAAAACGGACACGTGTCAACCGTGTATTCTCCAACCAACATCCAATTAAAATGTGCCAAGTCAACAACTGCCAAGTCAGCGTACGGACGCCACGTCAACAGGCCACGCTGGATGCTGACGTCAGCACGTGCCACGTGTCACCCATCCAGTGGTGACACATGTCACTTAAATATTGGTCAAACCGTACCTGAAAATGCCAAAAATGCATGACACGTGTCACGCCCAGGAGCTGCGACGTGTCCTGTATGACCGCCACATCACTGTATGGCCGCCACGTCAGCTGTACGGCCTGCCACGTCAGCTATACGACCTGCCCAGTCAGCATCAAAATTTTTCATGTTTGGCCCGGCGAATAGATCGCGATAACTTCTCCATACAGACTCCGTTTGCGAAAATAAATATACCGTCGGAAGCAGGAGAACGAGACAGACGCAATGGCACCGTTTTCGTTGCATTTCGAGCACTTTGAAAATTGAGCAAATTTTAGACCCCTGGTCCAGATTCTGATCAGGGGTATAAGATGNGTAAGATCCAAGCAGTCATCAGAAATGAAAGGAACCTAATGCATATATAAGAAGGTCATAACAATCAAATATGACACATACCATGATACCTCGGACCAATTACCTCATGGAGCAAGAGTCCTCTCAGATGCAAGCCTAGGACGGTGGTGATGGAAACTGCTACTGCTGACAGGACAAGTATGGCGAAGAAAGAAGAAAGATGGGCCCTCTGGGGCCATGCTCAAGTCAATCCCGCTCTCAGTACTTTGTGTCTAGGACCATGTGGGCCTCGAGACATGATCTCCTAGTTATCCCTAGATATTGGGGATAACACACCCCATCTTAGGTTATGGAAGGGAATATTTGTGTAGCAAAAAATTTATATTTTTATCAATTAAGAGGAGATTTTATGCCATAGGAACCTTGGGGATGGTTGCAACAGACTTGCACAATTAAGTGTAGGATATTGGGTGATGAATCATAGAGTAGAGCTCTAGTATAGCTCCTTTGATTATACAAGAAAATTTCTCCTTAAATGAGGAAATGAAAGATAAGAGATCAAGCAAAACAGATTTGACTGCAACAATGCACTCAACTTGGATCAAGAAGAACCAATCTAATTAGTTTCAACAAAAATTCTGTCTTTAAAGCATGTATTTCAAATATGAAGTCAAGTAACTTCTTTTGTCAATCTATCTAAAGAAATATTCTATGGATCTACTCTTCTAAATGTCTTTGCATAATTTTATCTGAGTATTATCGCATATGTAATCTACAATTTTGAACACATATGATCTATAACATGCCTACACGTCTTCCCTTTTCTTTGAATTTTGAGATCCCACATGCATATACTAAAAGAAACACTTGTAGTATATATAATAAACTACTTTCAATGTGTAATTATAAGGAAGAGATGAGATATAAGAAAATGTTGTCCAATTAAACCAAAAATGAATCAAGAGAACTATGACCTTCTCTTTGCCATTGAGTGTCCAAATGGATGTAGATCTACCTTTTGTTGGTGTAGGCACCATGCATATTTTGCATAATCATTGGATCATAATGAACTAGTGAGAGGCCTTATCTCGACTCACACTTCACCTCCCATGCACCACTACCATGAAGGAGATACCAATCCCTTAAGATCGTAAGGTGCTCTGATACCATGTTAAGAAATAAAACACAAGATAAAAACTTGGCGGAAAAGGCTTTAAGCCATTCTCAACTTATGTATTCATTTCATGATATCAATTTATAGTACATGTATTGGACCACCTCTAGATATCGATCTCACTAACAAATCATCAATGGATAATGATGACATATGATCAATAAATAAGTATAACAACTCATAAGAATGTTGTATCATACTTTGTGGTTGTCTAGGGACTCATTGTATAACACAAAATAACACCTACACCATCTACAATTTCTAAAATCAACTAGCTCTGCAAGTTCACTATAAAATGGCTAGTTCAATTTTTGTTTCACGACTAGGTTAGTATTCACAAGATAATTATGATGAAAGCAAATGAAATAATTGCTTGGAACATACTCACAAAAAATAGAATAAAAAATACATGAGATATAAGAGCACTTCCATTTATGAAACCTACTACCATTTTATTAATATATTGCTAGCAACCTCAATGTTTTGTTACTATTTACAAAATATGGGATTCTTTCTTTGGTTCTTGTTCACATATTTATACAAAATCAAAATGGGGGAGTTGAAGAGATTCAACTACTTGTGACCCTTCACCTTCTTTGACTATTTGAACTTTTAATATTTGTTGCCCTTTGTTCTTCATAAGTGCTTCCATTGACAAAATACTTTTTCCAACTCAAAGGAGTTTGGGAAATGGTGGTTTACAAAAGTGCATGAATCAAACATAAATATTGTTTTGTTTTTTGGTAATCTATCCAAAAGTATTCATACTAAAATAAAAAACAATACACAGTTTGTGCTGTTGGCCTGCTATAAGGGAAACCAAACCAGCAACATAAGAGCATTTTCTTTGTCCAGATTGTCTTAGAGAACCGAAGAAACCATAAACTAAAAAAATAATCAACCCATAAATTGTCAAAAAAATGTCCTAGACTAAAGGACCATTATTCTATGCCTTGACAACTATACCGAGATGAGACTAGACTCGTGTTACCTCTGCAAAAGAAAAGCCCCAAAACTAGAAAATAAATCATTCCTGAAATCAGAGATGTCGTGTATTATTAGTCAATACATGAACCTGTGGTTGGTTGTTAGGCAATTCAAAGAAGTCCAGATCCACTACTTTCTCTGCCATTCAAGATACTTTGAAGTTGAGTTGCGTAATGTGAAGTCTCACATCATCCAATGAAGTAGTATTTCATTTTAGGTTTCATTTTTTTCCACCAACACCTTTCCCATCATGGATTTCATGTGCCAGTAGAGGTCTACAGTTCGATGGTACTTGGTTTCTATGGATCGAAATGATTGAGATTGTATTGAGAATGAAATGAGATACAAAAAAAACTATAACAGAGAACACATAAATACAATGAAACCCAACTTCTATTAATGAATAAAATAACAAAATACTGTAGAACACAAACTAGCTAGAATGGTGGTAGTTTGTCTCTGAAGAGAAAGATATGTTGGATATTCTCATTCACAAAAAGATGATTACAAAGAGGTCAAACATGTATTTTTATCATAAATCCTAAAATACAAAGAGGGAAAACCCTAAACGTCAAAACCCTAACCCTAGAAGATGAAACACCAAAAGTATTGTCGTCCTTGAGGTGGTTAATTGATTAGTAAACTTCTCGAGGGTACAATTTTTGCATATGATCTCCATTTGGGGTGCATGATAGCTCCTCGAAAATAACTATCCGAGGATTACAAATTTTGGCTGGGACCAGTGAATTCCATGGCAACCTATGGCCCCCCGAATATCCAAAAAACACCATTTTGGGACTTAAAACGACCCGAGAAGTTTGGGACTTGAAAAACTATAGAAAAACTGCCAAGAAGATAGAGAACCATTGAATCAATGAAAGAGGTGTGCGGCCACTGATATCCACCTAGATTAGTTCTCCCCCCTTAGGAAATAATGGTCTCCATTGCGTCAAGTTTCCTTATTAGATGGAGAAAATTTTGTTGAATTTGGCTCCTAGTGAGCCACTTGCCTTGGTGAAGAAGCTTCCTTGTTTTGATGACCCGATAGAGATGTATTTGTTGGTGGGTGCCTTTCATTTGTGTATCCATGATTCTATCAACAATATCCCATGCAAGGTAGTTAGGATTGAGTTCTATAGGGGCCAAGTCCTCATCTACCTCTGAGGTGTCCAATAGAGGTGGAAATATGAGCGAAGGAGCTTCACATTAAACACTGGATGCATGCAAAGGAATGGGGCAATAATTAATTCAAAATAATTCTCACATGAAGCCTTGGTGATGGTGTAAGGCCCTGTTGATGAGTCTGAATAACCTGTCAAGCAAATAAGGGTGAATTCCCGATGACAAGTCCCAATTAGACCTACTCTTGTTTGGGTGTAGCGTTTCCCGTGAGTTTATGGGCCTTGCTGCCGCTCAAAATTAAAACAATAAAAAGGGGAAAGACAACGAACTTTCCCCCAAAGAGTTATAAATAATTCTAAGACTAATCTAACTAAATTAAACTAATCTAATCCTAACCTATCCTAGGAGCATAACTAAAAGGATGAGTACAACAAAAAGATAACACCATTGGAACCATAAATAGTTCATGTTCTCAAATGGTAAATGAAAACAAAAATGCTACAAACATACAAAAAAACAGTTGCACAATACACCTATAACATCATTTTTGTACCCATAAAGAAACATGTAATAGCATAAACAAACATAATAGAGTGCATAAATAGTTCACACAACATAGTTCTATCTACTTAGCTAGAAGATAAATGCATAAAGAATAGTTTCCAATACATCCATCAAAGCCACAAATTTTCAAAATTCCTCCTGCTCTTTATTACTCAAAATTAATAGTACCACCTTTTGTTACAAAGGGAAAAATTCCTCCTTCTATCCCCCGAGTTATATTTTATAAGACAAGAGAGAGATTCTCTGGTTTTCATGACTATTTGTTTCCTTTCTCACATTTAAAAAATGGACATGTGAGTGTTACAAAGAGAATCCAAAGAGACTCATCAGTGATCATTTTATTCCTAAGGAAATTTACAAATGATATTTATTAAAAAAAATCATCGACTCATCCCATTGGTGTTATGTTCTATTCCTCAAAAGTTTCTGGGTGTTTCTAGCTTCTGCCTATTGATCGAAATATTTTTGGCTTCTTCTCCTCTATATCATCTTTTCATTGGTATATTTTGATCCAGGTGGATATCGATGGCCACCCACCTATTCCAACTGGCTCAAAACAATCTTATGGCAATTTTCTATTTTTAGCAGTTTTTTTGGTTCCTAAACTATCGAGGCCATTTTGAGGGTCTAAATGAAGTTTTTTCGGGATTGATCACCTCAATGATAATAAAAGGCTTTAATTGAGCCCCTGAAATTAATCTCCTCATTGATACCTTTCCAACGAGCTACCATGCAACCCAAATGGAGATTGTATGCCAAAGTTACGCCTCCGAGAAGTTGATACACCAAACTACTCAAAACGAGGTCCACAAAACTATCGGCTTTTCATCTTCCAGGGTTAGGGTTTTGGATTTTATTTATGTTAAAAAGGCCTTTGGAGCCTTATTGTAACAATCATATTCTTGCGAATTTGAGTAGTCGTCACATCTCTTCTTAGAGATAAGCTGCCACCATTCTAGCGAGTCTTTCACTCTGTATTTTTACAGTCTTGTACATTTTGATCATTAATAGAAATTATGTATTATTGTATCTCTATGTTTATGGTTATATGTCTAATAAAATATCTGTTATATTATTTGATATCTGATATATCTCTGTACATTTATTTATTATATCTTCACTCTCATTTCGTTCCAAAAATAATCCGGATCAGTGGTATTAAAGCAGGTTGCTCTTGATTTTTATTTATTTATTTATTTATTTTTATTTTTTTTCAGTACATGTCCCCGACGAGGTCTGAGTATAGAAAGTTGGGTCTCAAGCTTGTATATCTTGAGCACAATCTCTCTCGCACGGCCAAGAAACCTTCCATGGCAGAAGAAAAAAAAATGACAGAGCAGATGATTCTATTAATCTGTTTCTTGAGCAAGCTCTCACACGACAGAGAGACAAAATGATGTATAATATTTCCCACATCCTTCAATGCCTGCCGATAAAAATTGATGCATCTTCATCAAGCAACCACTTTGGAGGCACCTTTCATTTCAAGGTAAAGTTTAATTTTGATATTCCCGTATTTGAAGGACAGATAGATGCAGATGCCCTAGAAAAATGGTTAAATCTGCTAGAAGATTATTTCTTTGTTCACAATTTTTCTGACAAGGAAAAGATCACCTTCACACTCCTTAAAAATCTCCTCCATGTCAAACATTGTGGAAAAATTACTGGGAGAAAATTTCCATAGAGGATTCTAGAATATATGGGGTCGAACCCACTTGGGATTTTTTGTGTGGATGCGTTCAAGGAACAATATTACCCTATTGGTAACTATGATGACCAATACATGAGATGGAACATGCTGCATCAAGAGAGGGGCCAAGCAGTTCTAGAGTTCACCAATACCTTTAATACCTTGCGCAACAATCTGGGTATCAAATATTTTGAGCGACAATTGTTTCTGAAATACAGTGGTATCTACACAGGTACATCCAAATTGAAATGGAGTTTCTGTACATCTCATCATTGGGAGTTCCTTATCGATATGTTGTCAAAATAGAGAAGAAATGTAGGCACCAGAACAAACGGGAGTTCAGGTCTGCAAATCCACAACAACCAAATTATGATAAAGAGGACCCTAACAAACAACCTCTCGAAAACCATTCCAAGCCACATGAAAAGAAGTGTCACGGGAAAATGAAGAAGGACACTGGAAAGTGACATGATTTCCACAAAATCCCTTGACACAACACTAATGAATTTTGTTGAAAACAATCATTGGTGGTTGATATCAAAGACAAGGAGCCGAACCCTGTTTCGAAATCTGATTTTGAAAATAATGGGAAAAGACATATCATTGATGCAGACCCCACTGTTACTATCGTGACCGCAACAATTCAACCAGAAGAACCAACAAATCCTGAAGAGGGGGAGCACATTTTTCATTCATAGATGTGGGTGAAGGGGACCCCACTACATTTTATTGTTGATAGCGGAAGCCAAAATAACCTCATATCAGTAGAGGTTGTCAAACAATTGGGATTGTCGACAACACCATACCTGCAACCATACAACATCGGGTGACTTTTCTAGGGACAAGACCTCCGTGTCAACCAACAATGTCGATTGCTATACGACATCCATCCCTTCAAAGATGAGGTATTATGTGATATTTCCCCATTGGATTTCTGTGATGTTATATTGGGCTAGCCATATATGTGGAAGTGCCATGCTATTTATGAGTGTCGACCCTGTAGTATCATTGTTACTCCGAGGGATCATCTCTATAGGATACCAGAGGTAGATACAACTACTATCCCACCTAAAAAATGCCGCAAGGTAGTATCTCATACTACAAAATTTAGCTTCTTCATAGTC
>JASDQU010214189.1:7281-18413 GCA_032191745.1 Picea mariana | reverse complement strand
AAATCGTCCACTTCACTATGGAACTTACACCATCACCAAGGATGTGGGTGACAATGCTTTTGAGCTAAGTATTCCCCCCTTCCTTGGCATGCACCTCATGTTCAATGTGGACCTCCTTCGGCCATACTTCCCACCATTATTGGACACATAAAATATCGCAAAGTAGTTGACAATGATAGATCTCAACCCTGATTAGATTAGGAACACTCAGATTAAGGGAACTCAACAAAAGAGGATCCAATTGTATCGGGTTGTCAACGCAGGGAAGCTCTTGCGCCAAGGCAAGTGGCTCACCCGGGGCCAAGTTCAATAGAAGTTTCCCCATCTGATGGGGGCACTCAACACAATGGAGACCATTTCTTCCTAAGAGGTGAGGAATGATCCAGTTGTATATCGGTGGCCACCCTCCTATTCCACTGGATCAAAGAATTGTTTTCATTTTGGCAGTTTTTTCCTAGTTTTTTGGGTCCTAAACTTCTGGGGTCGTTTTGAGGCCCTAAACAACATTTTTTGGGCGTGACACTGTCACACTATTGAATTTAACTAGAGTGTGTTGGCAACATGTATAGTCCTCAAATAGTTCTTTCCAACGAGCTATCGTGCACCTAAAACGAAGATCGTATGCAAAAGTTACGACCATGGAAAGTTGATGTACCAACTTACCCCATTGGGGCCCACATGACTTTTAGTGTTTCATCTCCTAGGGTTAGGTTTTTGGATGTTTATGGTTTTCTCATTTATGCTTTATGTCAAAAAAGCTTTTGGAGCCTCATTTTAACCATCTTCTTGCGAATGAACATAAGCGTCACATCTCTTCTCAGAGATAAGCTTCCACCATTCGAGCAAGTTTGTTTTAGTTTTCATTTTTACAGTTTCAATATATTATATTTATTAATAGAAGTCAAGTTTTACTGTATCTCTATGTATTTCTTTACCATACATTTGTATTCCATTTCATTACATTTATAAACCCGAATCAAGAAGAAAAAGCATGGGGTGTAAATAACTAAAAATAAGTTCAGGAAGACCATGAACAAGCACAAAGTAGAACGTTCAAGTACTCATTGAGAAACATAGAGAAGGAGCAAGATCAAAATGAATAAGAAAAAGTGTAAAGGTGCGGAGACAAGCATTAAAAACGACAAAAGAGGAATGGGAAAGTCAGAAATAGTATATATTAATAATTTTCATCATTTTTCATAATATAAAGTAGAGTAAGTAATTATTAATAAAATGTGAAAATCAATATATTTAAAGATTATTTAAATAATAATAATAATAGAAAATTTTAAAGTTTGATAATATAATGAAAAACATTTTTATCATATAAATTTAGGAATACATATTATAAAATTTGATGATGATGATATAAAGTAAAGTAATTATTAATAAAAATTGAAAATCAATATATTTAAAGATTATTTAAATAATAATAATAGAAAATTTTAAAGTTTGATAATATAATGAAATCATTACCATCATTATCATCATCATCATCAAAAAATTTATATTATAAAAAAGTCTGATAATGATGCACTGAGACTAAAATTGGGCTATTGGACCTTAAGAAAACTAAGAGATTACTTGCATCTCTTTAAAATGTTATTTCGATACTTGAAAAGCGGGAAAAGCATCAAGAGAAGCGTTCCAAGATCACTTAAGTTTTGATGACTTAGAAGGTTAGGAAGGTCAGTATTGTGACGAATATTTTGAAATTGAGATCTAATTTGGGTATAATTAGTGCACTATAGGAGAAAGTGATTTTCATCTTCAACCCTCCTGGTGTCACAAAGGTGATAGATTATTTCATTCCATGGTGTTTTGGAGATTTCCTAACACCCAGTTTCACTATGCATCTCATGATAATTAGTTCTTATTTTAGCAATATTGATTCTCTTCTTTACGCTAGTCAAAATAAATAGATACTTTTGATCTTCAAGATTAGGGTTAATCACCTCCTTACAATATCTTAATTTTTTTTATCCTCAATTCTTTATTGCACCATAGATTCTCCTTAAATTTAGCTTGTACATAATTTTTAATATCATCAGTATTTTGTAGAAATAAATCTTATTTTTTTCCCCAATGATTTAGCCAAGACTTGACATCATTATGTCATCCCTACTTGAGCCATTGGTGATTTTGGCTAGAGTCTGAAGAAATTTTGGGGAGCCTCTTGTCATCCATGTTGTTTATATTGTTCTTGTACATTAAGTACCTAATCATAGCCGTGCTCTCAATGGGGGAAAGACTCACTTCTACGAGGAGGAGAGGATAGGGTGTATCACCTTTAATTTTGAGATTATAAGTTATAAAAAAAAATTGGATCCGTGATATCTTTTTCCAGGATTCTCGAGAGATGTTGCATCCCCAAACTTTACATCTATATAATATAACATGACTGAAAAAAGTCTCAAAGATGAGTTTTTTCTTATCTCATAACCACAGGTCCACAAGTCTGCTAATTTACAATTATTTCCAAAACATAATAAGATTCATGCCCTCCATTGATCCTTTTCTCACTATTATAGTTCCATATATTACACTATTTTTTTTCACAACTATCTATCTATATGTAATATTCACAATACAAATCAAAACAATAAAGCAAAATGATATCCCATGATATGTGTTAGTAATTCAAAAGCCTCCTTAGCCAAGTAAGGGAATTTAAAAATAGAGAGTCATCTTCAATAATAAACAAATAAATATTATTTGATTGAGATTGAAGTTATATATATTTTAAATAACAATGTCAATAGGTTCGATTCCACCTGGAATCCTCATAATGACATGTCTTAGGAATAATTTGTTAAATCCTCAATTTTAACAAATAAAAATATATTATTATTATTATTATTATTATTATTATTATTATTATTATTATTATTATTATTATTATTATTATTATTATTATTATTATTATTATTATCTTCTAATAAATAATATGCAAAAAAATTTAATTTAAAAAACATATGGTATATATTTGAAATTTAAATAAGTTTATCAAAAAAAGATATGGTACTTCGTTTTCTACAACTCATGGGTCCATAAGTACCCTAACATCTTCCTTATAGGAATAGTTGTATTTATGGCTCATAGCTTATATAATGTGTGATATTAGAAGGAAGGAGATGATTTAGTTTTTATATTTTGTTTATTGTATTGAATAATACAATTTTCACATATACATATATATTATAAAAATGGAATCTTATTTTTTGAAGAGAATATTACGATTTTAGCGATTTTAATCATCTATTGAGCAAGTAGATTACATAGTTAATTTTCTTAGAAAGAATGTATTGATTAGCTCACAAGTTGTTATTGAATTGGTTTGAATTAATGACCTACTCTTAATAAGCATTCAAGATAGTGTTTTTGCATCTTGAATTACTCTTGATAGATCATCTCTTAAATCATGATTGCATTCCATAACAATTTGATATAACAATTTGATACTTCAGAGTATGCTTCATAATGTTGTTGGTGCTTTCTGGATAAGTAAGGAGTTATGAAAATGTGTCCTTACACATTTTCATAACTCACACAATTTATATAAAAAAAACACTAACAAAATTTGATAATTGTGATTGTGTCACCTTCTTATGCGCTTTACTCTCACCTTTACTTACCATTGTGTAGGTCCTACAACCTCACTCATGATCCACTTAATTTAGAGAAAAGAAGCTTTAACAACCCTCACATACCTCAATGCCATGCTTTGATGACCTTTTTAATGAGGAAAATGGAATAGGCTTTAGATGATGTTACATATCTTAAATGCAAGGTTCTATTGAACAAAATCAATCAAGTAACAATTTATTAGTGGAAAACATGTAGAAGGGCAATAGATCGAATAATGAGGTAGGTCTTGCACTCTCCTCACTAGGTTCAATCTATGATGAGACATTTGACCCTTTATGATAAGACTAGAAGTGTAGACACCCCTAAAATAAGACCTTAAATATCTTGGCCCTTGTTAACTCATAAATTATTAATACATATATCTTGTGGACTCTAGGATATACTCTTATAATGACAATCAATTGATTTCATTAACCCATATCACTCTAACAAATTAACTATTCTCATATTTAAAAAAAAAAAAAAAAAAAACTTATCAGCTCAAAACGGACTGCAATTTTACCCCATACTCCATGTGAGAAAAAAAACTCAAGAGTACACTCACAAATCTTTAGTAATTTATAATGTCAATTTACATTTGTCAAAGCCTCAAGCCTGAACATGTGCTTTGTAGCAGAGAGAGATATACCATGCTGTATTGACTTATTTTGTATGTAAAGCGACCAACCGATTTGGACTTCCCCTCCCACGATTCCTTCTGCAGATACGTCCAACCTTTCACACCAACCTCTTTCACGCTCCCACTGATATGCCTTCATCATTGTGAAACAGCGGCCCGTTTTCCCTCAAATACGGAGCAGACAGTCGTTCTTGACCTCATCTTCCGCGATTCCCTCTGTTGCAAATACGTCCAACTAAGTTTCAAACCCCTACTAGTAACGATGAGCATTCATACAAAAACAGCGGTCCGTATCCCCTCTAAACTGGGCGCCCTATTGCGATTTCATCTCGCACGATCCCCGCTGATGCATGTCCACTCCCCCTTCATGTGCGCCACTTTCTTACCTGCGCAGCAACTACCCTTCCGGCCAGGTTACCAGACGCTTCTGTCAGTCCGCAGCCCTTTAAGGCGAGCAATATACACGGCGATCTAATGCTGTGGCAGGTGGTTTATATATTTTCAGATATATCTCAATATATATATCAAAATAATTTGACGGTATATATATCAGCCACCGCAGCATTAAAACCTGCACAAACTAGTTATTAATCGCCTTTACATGCCTTCATACAAACATACACTTTACTAAAAACATATTAAACTTGCATATTAATATTAAGGTGAGCAATATACACCCAGCTACATAGCATTCAATGCATGCTGTGGTATGTGTATATATTAAGATGATTCAATAGTGTATATATCACTCGTCACAGTATGTATATATACTAAAGTGATCTGACTGTGTGTATATCACTAGTCACAGTATTGAATGCTACTGCATAGCAAGCGGCATACTCGTAATTGTTTAATCATCAATGAAAGGAAGACCGCATGGAAATAATTCAAGAAATACTTCTGGTAGAAATACTACTACTGTAAGAAAAAGAGGCAAGAATTTTATGAAGTCAAAATGGAAAATATGATTATGAAGGAATATGATAAAAAGTTTCTAGAGTTATGAAGGATGTTGGGCATATATAAGATGAAAAAGTGAACATACAAACATTAAGTGGACTTTCATTTTACAGATATACAATTCACTTTGATGAGCCTATTTACTATGAGGAAGACAAAGTACTTGTATGGTCAGATCAAAGGCAAATAGAATTTTGAATAGTCTTGGAAAGGACAACAAGAAGGAGAAGTAAGAACAAAGGAAGAAAAGCTTCCAACCTTCTTTCTTAAGAAATAATCCAAAAATTTTCTAGCAATTTTAGTCAACTCAAAATGGCACAGAGATAACTAAATCCTTGGAAAATAGAGCCAAACAACCAATTAAATGTGGGAGATGTGAAAGAGAACATTTGTATAGGAACTTTACACAACGAGACTAAATGGGAAGTGTGCATAACATCCATGAGGCCACTACAATAAATAATGTGGCAATGAACATTCCTTATATTTATGTAGCATTGGAGGATCATCATTGAAATTGAAAGTAAGATTGCCAAGCAACTTATTTCAATTTTAATTGATCTAGGAACAAACAATAGTTATATTGCTCTTATGATAGTTGATAGCGTTATTCTTATGAGATGTAAGAATACCAAATCTTTGTTGGTCCTTTTAGCTACTAAGAGAAAAACTAAATTACTAAGATAGTGAAATACTATTAATGGGAGATGAATGGATTCCATAGTTATGAAAATTTGAAAATCCACCTCTTACTTCATATGATGTTCTCATTAGAATGGAATGGTTGGATTTACATTATGTCATTCTAGATTGTCATAACAAGACCTTTACATGTCTTCATGAGAAAGGGAATCAAAAGAGAGTGAAAGATATTCCAAGGTTTATAAGAAAAATTACAACATTACAATTGAAGAAGTGCCTCAAAAAAGGATGTCAATTGTGTGTAGATCATATTGGGTAGCCAACAAAAGTCCATGTCTTATGGATTTTTCAATATTATATGAGTTTGCAAATGTGCTTTCACAAGAAGTTCCTATAATTCCACAAAAAAAAAGATATTGATTTCTCTATTTGTCTATTGCTTGGCAATGCTCCAATATCTTAGACTCTTTATAGAATGAATATAACATAATTGAAGGAGTTGCAAATGCAATCAAAGGAATCATTGAGGAAGGGCTATATACACCCTAGTGTGTATCCATGGGGAGCACCAACATTCTTTGTAAAAAGTAAACATAGAACTTCGAGGTTGTGTATTGATTTCAGGTAGCTAAATAAATATTCTCTACCCTAAATGAATAGGGTGGAATATGAGGCCACCATATCACCGCGTTATTATGGTGGATTTTCCTTCATAATTCGGTCAAAATTCAATTAGTTTTTTTTTAGTTCAATGCAAAGTTGTGATTTTAGCAATTGCAAACTGTAATCTTTGACTAATTTTGTGGATTTGAATCTCTAGGATGCTCAAAATTACAATTTGAGCAATGCAGACTATTCCTACGGATATAGGGTGATTTGAGTGCAAATCTTTTCAATTTTAGATACAAATATCATCCACATGAAGAAATTAGTAAAATAACTTTGAGAACCAGATATGTATGAACATTCACCACTTGAACAAGTTTTGTCATTTATTTCTTGATAGTATTCTCACTTTAGTTAAAAGAGAAGCATAAAAAAACATGAAAAACCCTTAAAATTAGACAAACAATATACAATCTACTAAGCAGCATTGAATACTCTGACAGATGGTATATACACCGTCTGATATATCTCAAGATGATGTATATACCACCTGCCACAGCATTCAATGCTGTTTAACTGGCTATATATTGATCGCCCTTTTGCAAGTTTCATTTTTCCGCGATTCCCTCTAATACGTCCAACTCATATTTCCACGATTCCCTCTAATACCGATGTGCATTCATAGGAAAACAACAGTCCGTATTCCCTCAAAACTGGGCGCCCTATTTCGATTTCATCTCGTACGTCCAACTGCCCTCCCTCCCTCGATGCGTTTTGTTCGCCACTTTCTTACCTGCCGAGCAACTACCCTTCCGTCCAGATTCCCACACGCTTCTGTCAGTCCACAGCCCTTTACATGCCTTCATGAAGCATGCAGTCACATATTAACATTAATGGTCACGATGTGGCGTTGTCAATCAAACCATTTAGATTTAAATTTAAATTTTAGTGGGTGAAATTGGGTGTGGAGCATGGGAAGGTTTAGTCTTTCGTATTTGGAATTGGTTTAAGTGGAAATTCTTAGATATTTATTTTTTTGGAATTTGTTTTTATTTTTATGATTTTTTAAATTGGGTTATAAAAAAGTTGAGTTTTTATTAGTTCGAACTTATTTTTATTATTTGACTCAATTAAATGGAACAAAACCTCGAAGAACATCCTTTCACCATTATGTAAATATAATGATGAATTGGATATGAGCTTAGTAATATGTGTTCTAATTGAAATATGACCATTGTTTTATAAGAATGTAAATTTAACATAAATCTTATTAAAAGTGGTAAATGAGGAAGACCAAGATCAAAGAGGGTTATAAGTCCACGAGAGGGGAAGAAAAAAGGGTCTAAGGGGTTAGGAGGACATTAGTCTAAGTCCTTAACCCTTATCTATGCTCATTTATTACTC
The DNA here is from genome assembly GCA_032191745.1 of Picea mariana. Lineage (NCBI taxonomy): Eukaryota > Viridiplantae > Streptophyta > Pinopsida > Pinales > Pinaceae > Picea > Picea mariana. Next base: position 10,534 of record JASDQU010214189.1, on the reverse strand, counting down.
ACCTACATTGAGATTAGATGTTCTTAAAGAGGAATGCGTGGACTTATTATGAAACACATGGTTTTGTTTTGTCATGCAATATATAATCTAAGATTTTGGGCAAATGAGGAAGACAAGGGTGGCTCTTATTCGTAAGAATTCCATACTTTGTTATTGAGCCAATATTTATGCGGCTATGAAAGTATGAAAGTATGTAGAAACCATGACTAGGTTTATGGGTAATCACTGAAGAGAAAGGAAATCGTAGCTCACCATTGGAAATCCTTGGTTCCTAAAAATAAAGATTCCTTGGCTAGTTTGCATTCGAGCACTGTAAGGAAGAGGGATAACCCAAGGCACTATGTGGTGGAAAAGGGGTTCCCATTCTGTGTTACACATATTGAGGGGGAAGAGATGTTGGTTGAGTGTGATTTTTGTGACGGGGAAGGTCTATAATGTTAGTTTATTGTTTGTGAAATTTGGGAATTGGGTTCATGTGAGAGATCTTAGCCATACCCTACGAAAATTCTCCCTTGTGGATCATATCCCCTAGCTTAGGGGTAGTGTTGGTGTGCGGTTGTAAGACCCTAGGTTCAAGTTACCTAATCAAAAAAACCCTTCAAATACCGACCCTTTCAGCATCACCCGCATGCAAGTGAAGTCTCACCCGAGGCATCTATTGGGGTTGCAGGAACCAAGTTTCCGCAAGAACAAGGGGATGCGAGGCAATCATCTTATTCATTCTTACTCATTTACTCCGTGCACATTATCCTATGTCTGTTATTCCTTAATTACTTATTAAATGATCTTATGCAGTATCATCATGACATAAATTGCAACATGAACCATTCACCATAACATTCATAACTACTACACAATAATCATATAGTAAAGCAATCTACTCTAATACGCATAAACCAACTATCCATAAACAATCACATGAATAACACATAGAGACACATCGTTAACATGGTTCACCCAAACTTTGGGCTACGTCCACAATGACTGGCTTCATTATTATGCTTTATGTAATCAATCCAGGCTTGCCCACTACGCTACAATAGATTCATCATGTTATCAGTCCCCGCCCTGCCTAACCTCTCTGCAGTGCAAGCCCCTCTCTATAAATTCTCCCTAAACAATTAGACAAAGACTCTCTCTCATTCTCGGTCTATTATCTCACTCTCTTTGCAAACCCCTTTCTTTCCAACCCAGTACATATTTGTACATAGAATTTAGGGATCAAAACCCTACTTGTTTATCCCCAAAACCCTATTACAACTCATTTTGACTCATTACAACTCGTGTTGACTCATTGTTCAGGTGTGCTTTTCCTAATTTTGCGTCTATATGTTGCTTTTGCATTCCCAACTGTTGTTCTCCATGCTTTTGCACGTCTCTCTTCTTTTGCATGATGAACTGCTATCCTTCCTTTTTGCCCACTTTATTCTCTTGCTTTAATCCCTTTCTTTTCACTGTCAAGTATGCTTTTACTGTGCACTTCAATCCTGAATGCACCTTTACTACACACTCCATTTCTTCCTTCTCTCCTTTCTTCTATTGTTGTGCATCTCCTCCATAATTAGGATTTTCCTCAAAATTGTATCCAAAATTACTGCCCAACAAGCCCCCAACGCTTGCATGTGGATCATCGTGAGCCACTCAGGTCTGTTGCATCCCGCTCCTCCATGCCTCCATGAAATTTTGGAGGGGTTCCCTTGCTATCGTGACTTCTTTTGTTACTTCTGCTTCTTTTCCCAAAATTTCTTCTACGACTTGCGCAATTAGGGTCATGAGTTTCTCCTCAGTATCATACGCTTCCTGTTTTACCTTACCCTGCGCCGCTTCCAATTCCTTGATTACTCTTAGTGCTTCATCATGCAACAGTACTAAGTGTTGTTGTAGAATCTTCTTTTGATCCCTTATCTTTTCTATTTCGTTGTACGAATTCCTTTGTGCCAAGATGGTCGTCATGTGCTCCACTGGTGGTAGTGTACTTATGTTTTCAGAAGCCTTTTGCACCTTTTCCCGCGCGTCCCACAATCTGGCTTCCATAACCTTCATTTATGGATCCTCCATCAGGTTTTTCCAAATCTATGCACTTTCCTCACAGAGCTTTGCACATTCCTCATCCAACTTCTTGATATTTGTTACCGCAGTCATAGCGGTTATTTCTCTTTTTGCCCTTTCTTCTGGTGGTGTTCCTGGCGCGGTGCATGATTGCAAGTCTTCAATCCTTGTGCGGAAGCCTTTGATGAATTTGTCAATTCTTGACACTTGTTCTTTGATTGTAGCCTCTACCACCATTGGTACTTCTGGGATCTCCTTATAGAGCTTTTGGACGACCATTTGTATCCGTTGTGCTATTTGCTTGGCCTCATCCTTCTCTTTTTGTGCTTTCTCGGCCTTTTCCTCAGCCTTAGTCTTCTCCTTCAACATTCTTTCAATGTTTTCTTCAACCTCGCTCTTCCCCTACAGAACAATTGTATACTTTTGTTGCATCTCTTCCTTCTCCCTTGTCACCTTGGTCAACTCTCTACATGCTAACTCTACGCAGAACCTTATCTCCTTCATAATACCGACATGCAGGCTATGTAATATTGTTGTGGGCATCCAAGGAATGAATAAGTCCAGATGACTTAGTGCTCTCACATGCTCTAGCAGTTCTTGCGTCAGGAACTCAACTGCATCTGACGCGATCTCCAACACTCTACACCTGACTGCTAACTTTGACAGGAGTGAAGTGGTAGTCCTTGCTTCCTCAATCAGGATCATTGACGGTCCTTCACCTGAGCCTCTCTCTGGTGCTATCTTCACTGTCTCCAATAGTTTTTGTATTGTCATCAACTTGTCTTGCACCTTCTTGTGCGGTTCATCTTGGTTTTGTGTTGCTTCTTCAATTGCCTCCTCCGTGACATCCTGCACTTGGTAGTTGATTCTATCCATGTCATCGTATATCAAAGTATAGAGATGAGATACTTTTTGGTCTTTCATCTTTTTGCACACAACTACGACTGGACCCTGTTGATGTTACGGTAGTTGTGGGAGGTATTAACCTCCACGTGTAACCTTTGAATAGAACGAAATATTTCGGAAGCAAGGGAAACCCTAAACAAATGTGTGAAAACCCTAGAAGACAATTCGACTTAGAAGAATAAATAATATTAGAATATTATCTTCCAGAAAGACAAGTCAACTCCATAGAAAAAAGATAAATATTAAATATAATGTTGGGGACCTAACCCCTCACATAGGTAGAATAATATATTTCCAT
>JASDQU010214188.1:2574-18524 GCA_032191745.1 Picea mariana | reverse complement strand
GCCCAATAGGTTGTTCTATCTATTTCTTCGACTTTGTATAGTAGATCAGTGTAATGTCTTTGAGCTATTAGATGATATGCTAGGGATTTCATGCATGTATTCGATAAATTTAATGATGAAACATGATTGACATTGCTATGACCCCGAGGACTGATGAGCCCATGGAGGGCGTAGTTTTTGATGTGCAGGGCCATACCCGATGGACAGGTACCAGTGGACCGGTACACATGGGGATATGATTAGCTCGAACCTTCATGGGGCTGAAGAGCCCATCAGATGGTTGCTGGGATGGCAGAGACAGGACAACGTTATGATGAGCCATTGCACAAGAAGAAAGAAGGACGTTCCACCCAGGACACTTTGGCAGAGCCCGGCCTAGGGGGAAACACCCACTGCAGATGGAACGTTTGCCTTTGATGGACAAGACGTCACCTGAGAGAGCTGGACGTTGTCTGGAGCATGTGGCAGGGTGCTGAGGTCATTTGGCACATGTGGCAGCTTGGAGGAGCCCTAAAAGGGCCAACGTTTGGTTTTTTGGATGTTGTGCTTGCCCAAAAAGGGCCAACGTCTCCCTCAAGGGGCTAGACGTCCCTCTTTTTGCTCACATTATGACAGTTTTTTAGCATTTAATGTAAAAACAGTGTAAATTTTAAAGGTCAGCCTTGTCGGCTGTTTAATGACCTATTTTTAAAATTAAAGGTCATAGATTGATATAAATAGAGGACGTTGGACCTCATTTTAAACATAACACAACTCACTCTCTTGTGAGAGATCTACTTTTAGTCTTTTGTCTTGGTATTTTGCTCTTGGAAGTGAGGCGCAACTCTTGTTGGAGGACTCTTTTGGCATTTTATGGTGCTTCTCTCATTGGAAGGTTTACAACTAGGGTTTGATGAGCATTCTTCATGATTTGTAAGTGAATTTTTCATGCAAAACTTCTTAAATGAATGGTTGTAGGTTTAATCTCTTACATTTCCTATTATATTGCTATTATATTGCTTAATCTTGAAACCATAGGTAGCAAGCACACAAGTAGGTCCTTGCTATATGTCCCCATGCTTGAGAAACTTGTTTTAGCCATTGATTAAGGAAGATATAGCCTAGCCGTTGCTACACTAATCATCCTTTTTCTGAGTTAGCATTAAAGTATAAATTGAACAAAGGAAACGTCCTAGGCCTAGTTGATTCTACACCTAGGGTTTTAACCTTCTAGGGTTTGAAGAGCCTTGCTCCCGCAACACTTTTCTCCCTTAGACTTGTACTTTGAAGCTAGCTGTTTTGCCAAGAATATTTAAAGAAAGAGAAAGGAGCATGAGGCCTTGCTTAAGCAACACCGGAATGAGCCTCCTTCCCTTAGGGTTTTGATTCTAGGGTTTTGATTCTAGGGCCCTGCCATTGCAGCACCATAGAACCTAACCTTCTAGTTTTTAAATTTTTATCCTCCTGAGATCTTGCCCTTACTTTTGACTCCATAATACCCTAAGGCACTGGTTTTCTCTCCAATGTTGAGCTTGTTGTGCAAAAACAATCTTTCAAAACTCTCAAATTTGAAACCCTAACTAACCCTAACGTCTTCTAACCTAGCAGTAAATGATGACGTCATGCCTTTATTAAGCTTTTGTTGATAGAAAATACTGTGGCTTGGTCATCCAGTGATAGACATTGATATATTGGTAATTTTCATTGGCTAATTTGCAAAACGTTGGCTTTCTTTGTCTATTACACTAACCCTAAAAGAAGCTGACGTCATCCTTAGGATATTGACGCAACAACCTTCTGTATATGAGTGATTAATGATATTTAATGCATTGATTTAATTCAAGGATTGATTATTTTCATTAGATGCTGTATTATTCCAATGTTTATTGACAAGTAACATTATATGCCATTATCATTATTGCAAACATTGACTTCGTCAATATTTACTATTGTTTATGCTCATATACATTAAATTTGATAGTCATTGATTCATGAAGTATTAACCATCATTGCATGTATTAGTTTCATTGTTGTCTTGTCTCGCAAGCAGGTGCCTTTTGTGGTTATCCTTCATTTTGACTATCTTCTGGGCGGTAATCTATGAAAGGGAAACTAGCCTTAACCCTTTGAGCCTTTTCCTTTCAAACCCCAGATTGCTAGGGACGTCTCCCTTGGGCTTAGCCACCCTAAATAGAAAGGACCTACCCATTTTGGTGACATTGGGTGGAGTAGGTCCCTGTTACGCTAGTTTGACCCTTATCCTATAGCCTTAAGACCTAAACTACAAACTGAGCGATAACAAATCCCATGTCCACCTGTGGGGTACACAGTAGAACCCATCGAAAGCCGAACAATAGTATACTCCACCCCCTGGATCCCATATCAGGAAGTGAACTGCAATACTCTGTGAAGCATAGTCCTGAAAGATATCAACCCTATGAACCTCCTGCACATGACACATGGCCTCATCTCGGAATGAGTCCATCCTCCAAATCTCTACCAAGATCCACATGGCCTCCATCAACTGCACATGATGATGCCAGAATGAGGTACTGCAAGACCTCCGTGAGACACCCTCAAGCGCTGTGCTCCCCTCAACACTAAAGCTAAATGGAAAGTTAGAACAACTTTCCCCTGCAAAGGTCCACTCGCCCTTGTCAGTCAGTGAAATGCTCAACCCTGCAATCCCTGGGTCCCATGCTAATCTCTGTCGAAGATCACCATGCTGGCCCTGCACTACTCTGACCATGATTGTCTGTCCCCTGCATACATACTGGATCCTCCTCTCCTGGATCCTCAAGCTGAAATACCTGTGACCATTGGACCTGCTGTCTAGAAACTGTATCTGTAAAGGCATCTCTGTATAAGAAGTACCTGTCCAAACATATCCATGCCCTATCAGGATGATCAAGCGAAAGAAAAGGTCTCGCCCCATAGGACAAGTACCTGCAGACCCACTCCAAACCAAACCAAGGTGGACTGTGTGGCTCTCTGGTGCAACCTGGGTCAACATGAACATCGTGCTAATAAAATGGACTCCTGGGTCCCATGGCAAACTTGGAAGTTTATCACTTCCAATCTCCTCTAACTGCTCCTGTGTGATACTAATCATTGTCAGAAGCCCTCTGTGCTCATCTGTTGTCCTCCTCATGCTGTTGTCAATGATAAATGTGTCAGGACAGGCTAACAGAAACATCGGCAGCTGACTGTAGGATTGGGAGGTGTCACATGCTTTGGTCAATCCGATTCGACCAGAAGCTCATCCATCGGTATCCATGATAAATACTCTCCTGTGGTCATCACCGAATCCCAACCATCCAGTACAACCGAAAGTAACCCTTCCGACTGCTGGTCAACCAACCTCCATCTCTCATCTCCCATGCAACTGCTGAAATGGTGAAGGTGATCCCCCACGACTATGTGTTGCTGCAAATGAGTGACATCCGCATACTCCCCTAAGTGCGTCTTCTCCATGCAAGTCAATACAACCTTCTGAATCCCATCATACATCCCGGCATGTCTCTGTGAGCTATCACTCATCACTGTATGCTCCAGCATACTCCTGTCATCTCCCGCAAACTCATGCTGCATCACAGATCCTGGGCGTACGGCTGGATCAATCTCTATATGGAGATCAACCACTCCCAAGACACAAATGGAAGTGTCCCCCTTCAACTGGTGCTCCTCTGCTAGATCATCAACATCCTCTGTCAACGTGACTGACTGATACATCTGAGTGTCCACTAAGACAGACGAAGTGGATCTCTGATGGATCTCCTCAAGAGACTCATCTGTCCTAGACTCTGATTCTTGAAGGGCGGTATGTGTGCCTCTCAAGAATCCTCGGGTGCTCTCCAACTCCTGAGTGAGTTGGTCCATCTCCAACTCCTGCTCCCTCAAAGCCTCATGATACATCTCACCAACCCTCAGTAGATAATCCTTGTCTGTCAACAACTGTTGGTAGTCAGTCCTCATCATAGATACTCTCTCCCGAAGAGTGTGAAAATCATCCATGGAAAATCCTCCATCTGAGCTACCTTGTGCCACTGATGCTCTCCAACAGTAATCTGCCATCACTGCATGCATGTCATCAATACGTCTGGTGGTTGCCCTGACCATAGCCTCACTAACTCTCAACTGTGCTGCTAAGTGATGTGACTCCTGATCATGGTCATACTGAGGTGCCACCTCATATCCCTCACTGCCACTGTCAGTCTCGCTAATGTTAACTCTAGAGTCCCCATATACACTCTCTGCATAAGATAACGTGCTCAACTGCCCACTATCTACGGTGCTACTGGGTCTGTCCATACGTAACTGCACATCATCCTCAATGCTAGCTCCCTCTAAATCATACTGTATCCGGTGTGAGTAGTTGTATCCTCCTGTGCACTCAACCTGCTACTATCATCTGTGCCTGGATCCCATATAGATGTATCCAGACACATGCTATGGTCATCCTGAATACTAAAGAGTGCATCCTCATCACTGCAAGCCGATCCTGGAAGTAAGTGCTCCATCAACCTGTCAGCCTCTACAATCTGCTCAACCAATGGAGTCTCCAACAACTGTGACTCCATCTCCTCTGGCTGACCTGTATGTGTGAGGTCAACTGCCTGTACGTCCTGTACCTCCTCCTGGATCTGTGGGTCTACCTGTCCATGGTGTGCATCCCTCACACTAGGCTCATCCATCATACCTGACGTGCCACTGATCTCCTCATGTGACGTGGCTATCATGGGTGTCTGAACAGGTGACAGATGTGTCACGGCCCCCATAGGAAGCTCATCATCTCTAGGTGCTAACACGTGTGACTCCTCACTAGTTTCACCACTCTGTTGAGATATAAAGACATCAATGGTATGTGATATGTCTGCTGATACACTGGTGCTATCGTCCTGTCCATCCAGCTGCCTATCCACTACACAAGGGTCGTCATCCTCCTCAAGCGTGCAAGCATCACTAGCCTCTGTGCAAGAGTCACCATCACTATCCTCTGAGGTAGAGTCACTATCAATAGCCTCTGTGTAAGAGTCATTGTCATCATCCAACTGCTCCAAATCCTCATCATCACTATCATAGTGTACCTCAATGATATGCTTCTTACCCTTACCCCTACACCTATGATCTGGTTCCCAAGGCACCTTGCAACTGTAGCAAAGTTGCGTGCTCCTAATGGGTGTGGGGTTTCTCTGTGCTTCCCTCCATCTAGCTGTTGTGGCCATGCATTCCTCTGCTCATTTGACCTGGAATGTAATCTCATCTTTGCTCCACCTAGGATATTTCGAGGATAAATACTGTCGGAAGGTTATTAAGGCCCTAGTTTCCTCACTAAGGTCGTAGTAGTATTCCCATCTACTGCGTACAGCCTCTCTAGTAAAATCCACAATGTCCATCTCCTCTTATGGAAGACCCCCCTATGGCTTTGCATGCATGTGTTAATTCCCACGACTGGCAGGAATCTAAGCTCTATTACCACTGTAATGATCCCAAGCCATTATGCAAGGATCATCACGGTTTCCGTGTCTTTTTAAAACTTTTTTTTAGTGAGGTATTTCGTCAAACACTTTGTTGTCCTACTTGTTTACTATGTTCACTTGCTGAATGGCCTCTTGATTTCGGCCTTAGGGTTTACTGATGTGTTTATATGTGTGTATGCAGCAAATAATAGAAAGAGACAACCATGGAACATACCTTAACCATATGCAATATGATAGACAAGCCAAAACATCTCAAATAGCTTTTATTCATAAGATAGAGAAACCTGCTACAATGAAGATGCCGATCTGGAATGTTCAACAGATGGCCAAGAAGATAAACAATAGAGCTGCTACAAAATGCTCCAATAGAAGACTCCAACACGCCTCCAAAGGCTGGATATACAATGAAGACTGAATACAATAGCTCTGGGCCATAAGAATGCTAAACCCCCAAGCTGGAAGGTGCCACGCTCTGCTAGAATGCTGAAGCCCTCAATAATTCGGCCCTGTTGCCAAAAGTGTCCAATCACCCCAAGAAATATGCCAACTGATAGATCGGGCAATTGTAAGGACAACCCAGGTGTCCAAATCTTCAAATCCACTCTCAAACCTTGTAGATCTGAACTCCTCCACTGAATGGTGCGCCCCACTGGGTGACTAAAACCCTAGATAATTCGACCCTGATGAATGAGGCCTCCAAATGCTCTGAAACTCCCCCGGAATATAGATCGGGACACTGCAAGTCACTAGGTGAAGTCTCAGGGTCAGATCTGAAGTGTAACCCCTCCAAACTGACTAGATTTGAATCTCAAAAACGCCCTCCTTCTCTTCAATTCGTCCCACTGCTCTAAGAAATAATCTGAGCCATAAAACTCTCTCAGAAAGCACTAGGAATGATGGTGAAGACCCTGCAAGAAGAACCTAGGTGATAGAATCTCCAAAAGCCCTGCCAATCACCTACAATGTATCTCTCTCCAAGAATGGTGCACCCCCCTTGCTGAAAACCCCCAACTGGTGCGCCCTCTCTCTATCTGCACAAGTCATTGATGTGGAATCCTCTTGCAACTGAGTAGATCTGGAACTAGAATGGTGTGGGAGCGTATTGCATCTTCTAGACCAAGCTAGGTGGAATCTTTCACCACCGAATAGTCCTCTAGGGTTTGTTAAGTCAAAACCCTCAAAACCGCCAATGTTGGGCTCACTAGCTAAAAGCTAGAAATCCAAAGATAAAATATACATGAATGAATGAGAAGAGGTCCTTGCCTTTCCTTTATACTTTTGGCTCACCTTGTCCCTCCAAAGTGACTTTCATTTTATTAATATTTAATTAATTAATTAAATCACTTTAATTAATTAATTAACCTTTTTACCTTTGAAAAGATCCTTATCTCTCCTTGTGGCTTCCCTGGCCACTGAAAGTCACTTCTAGCCATGCCATCCTATAGTGTTGCTCCTCCCGATTCCAATGAGCTATTACATTGAGAGGTTCCTCCAAGTAATGTGCCCAAAATGACCTTTTCAGTGAATTTCATTGACTTATAGCTCAAAATAGTCAAAATCATGGAAATTGTCGGAATGCAACGGAATCAAAGCCAACCTCTGCGGAATGGCTCATAATGATGAGATATGATGAGAAATGCCACCTGGACCTCACAATGCCTCTCAATAACCCCTGTACTCTCTATAACACCCATCTGGCTGCTCTGGTTATCACAAACCTCTGCACTGTGATGATGTCCCAAAGTGGGGACATTACATTGTGCCTGTCAATGATTTTCTGGATTTCTAGTGAATAGTGAGTTTCCCCCTTCTTATCTACTCTGACTGATACTCTACACTTTGTTGCATAAACAATGTCTTACCTCCTGAAGATGGCCTCCATGCGCTTTGTTGTCACCACTCTCGGTGTGTTGCCTGTCATACCCCTAAGAACCACTTTTTTCCCACATTCTTTTGTAAAGGACATTTCCATGGTTTTGTAATTTGTGGTGATTGGTCCCAATGTACTAAGCCACTGTACTCCAAGGATGGTGTTGGTGTCTGGAAAGTCCATAACATAAAAATCTTGTGCCAAATCATGCCTACCCAACGTAAGCTTCATTCCCGGAATGTATCTGTCACAAGGCATGGTGCACCCCCCTGCTACCTCTACACAAAATCCCTCAAACTCAACTGTCGGTATGTGTCTCCTTTGCAATAGGGATGAATCAATGAAGTTTTGTGAGGCACCCCCATCAATGAGAACTGAGACCTTCTTCCCTTGCAACACCCTCTCATCCTGAAAGTGTTGAATTTAGGTACCCTGCTCATGGACGCAAGTGTCACCTTTTCATCTGCTGTAAGGTTGTGACTTGCATCCTCCTCTTCTGCTTGTCCTGAAGTCTCTACCTCTATGTTCTATAGATGGCTGAAATCTTCATCCTCATCATTCGAGATCACCTCAACGTAATGAGCTTTGCCCTTACCCATGCATTTGTGTGTTAGATCCCAAGGCTCTTTGCAGGTGAAGCACAATTGCTTCTTCCTCAATTCCCTCCTAGTTGGCTCATCCATCCTACCCCTTCCTCGGTCAAACCCCCTTGTGTCTCTTCCTGCTTGGTTCATAGGAGGTCTTTGGTCTCTACCCCCTTGGTTTAGAGGAGGTCTATGTAATGTCCCCACTTTGGGACATCATCAAAGTGCAGAGGTTTATGATGACCAGAGTAGCTAGATGGATGTTATAGCGAGTATAGGGGTTATTGAGAGGCATTGTGGGGTCCAGCTTGCATTGTTCATCATATTCCATCATTATGAGCCATTCTGCACAGGTTGGCTTTGGTTCCGTTGCATTCCGACGATTTCCATGATTTTGACTATTTTGAGCTATAAGTTAATTGAATTCACTGANTATTCCATCATTATGAGCCATTCCGCACAGGTTGGCTTTGGTTCCGTTGCATTCCGACGATTTCCATGATTTTGACTATTTTGAGCTATAAGTTAATTGAATTCACTGAAGAGGTCATTTTGGGTACATTACTTGGAGGAACCTCTCAGTGTAATAGCTCATTGGAATCGGGAGAAGCAACACTACAGGATGGGATGGTGAGAAGTGACTTTCAGTGGCCAGGGAAGCGACAAGGAGAGATAAGGTGTTTTTCAAAGGTAAAAAGGTTAATTAATTAATTAAAATGATTTAATTAATTAATTAAAGTGATTTAATTAATTAATTAAATATTAATAAAATGAAAGTCACTTTAGAGGGACAAGGAGAGAAAAAAGTATAAAGGAAAGGCAAGGGCCTCTACTCATTCATTCATGTACGCTCATATTTTCATATCTGGCTTCTAGCTAGTAAGCCTAGCATTGGGGGTTTTGAGGCTTTTGACTTAACAAACCCTAGAGGACGATTCAATGGTGAAAGATTCTACCTAGCTTGTCCCAAGATGGGTCTCAGAGATGTAATACGCTCCCACACCATTCTAGTTCCAGATCTACTCAGTTGCAGGAGGATTCCACATCAGTTACTTGTGCAGATAGAGAGAGGGCGCACCAGTTAGGGGTTTCCAACAAGGGGGCGCACCATTTTTGGAGAGAGATTCATTGCAGGTGATTGGCAAGGCTTTTGGAGATTCTATCACGTGGATATTCATTGCAGGGCTTTGGACATCAAATCTAGTCCATTCTTGAGGAGTTACCATGGCTAGATCATCATCTATAGGTTGGGACGACTTTGGGAGAGAGGACGATTTGGTGATTCAGTGATTTGCAGATCTAGGAGGCTATACCTGATATCTGACCTTGAAACTTCTTCCAGGGGTTTGTGATTGCCCGATCTATCATTTTGGAGAGTTTCAGGAGGTTTGGAGGCCTCATTCACCCAGGCTGAATTATCTAGGGTTTCAGGCATCCAGGGGGGTGCACCATTCAGTGGAGGAGTTCAGATCCACAGGGTTTGAGAGTGACTTTGGAGATTTGGGCACCTGGGTTGTCCTTACAGTTGTCCGATCTATCAGTTGGCATATTTCTTGGGGTGATTGGACACCTTTGGCAGCAGGGCCGAATTGTTGAGGAGCCTCAACTATCCAGCAGGGCGTGGCACCTTCCTGCTAGGGTCGTATGAAGTGCCAACCCCCAAGCTGGAACGTGCCACGCTCTGCTGGAACACTGAAGACCCTCAACAATTCCTCCCTGTAGCTAATGTCCTCCAAATACTCAATAAAGATGCCAAACTATAGATCGGGCAAATGCAAGAACAACCCAAGTGCTCAAATCTCCAAGATCCCTCTCACTGTCATGGATCTAGCATCCCTCCAAGGAATGGTGTGCCCCCCTGGATGCCTGGAACCCTAGATAATTCGGCCTAGCTAAAGAAGCCCCCAAATGAGTCCAATGAAGATGCCAAACTATAGATCAGGATGTGTAGAGTCCCCTCCTGAAATCTCAACCCAAAATACCAAGGAATGCTCCTCCAAATGTTGAATCCTCAACTGGAGCTACGCCCTCCTAAAAATTGTCAAACCCTACAATTTCGGGCGTGATGAAGGAGGCCTCCAAATGCCATGAAACTCGCTAGAAAGGTAGATCGGGACACTACAAGCCACTAAGTGAAGTCTCAGGGTCATATTTGAAGTATAACCCCTCCAAACTGAATAGATCTGAATCTCAAAAATGCCCTCCTTCTACCCAATTCACCCCAATACTCTAGGGAATCATATGGACCATAAAACTCTCTCAAGAGGCACTAGAAATCATGGCCAAGACCCTGCAATCAAAACCCAGGTGCTAGAATCTCAGAAAGCCCTGGCAATCATCGGGAACGAACTTACCTCAATAGATGGTGCAGCCCCCTTGTTGGAAACCCCCAATGGTGCGCCCTCCTTCTCTTCCTGTGCCTGTGCCTGGTGTAGAACCCTCCTACACTTAGTAGATATGAACTAGAATGGTGTGGGGGAGTATTGCATCCCCGAGACCAAGCTTGGGACAAGCTAGGTGGAATCTTTCACCATTGAATCGCCCTCTAGAGTTTGTTAAGTCAAAACCCTCAAAACCCCCAAGGTATGGGCTCTCTAGCTAAAAGCCAAATATCAAAATGATAATCATACATGAATCAATGAGAGAATAGAGTCCCTTGCCTCTTCTTTATACTTCCTACTCACCTTGTCCCTCCAAAGTGACTTTTACTTTATTAATTATTAATTAATTAATTATATCACTTTAATTAATTACTTAACCTTTTTACCTCTGAAAAGTGTCTTATCTCTCCTTATGGCTTCCCTGGCCACTGAAACTCACTTCTCACCATCCTATCCTGTAGTGTTGCTCCTCCCAATTCCAATGAGCTATTCCACTGAGAGGTTCCTCCAAGTATTGTGCCCAAAATGGCCTCTTCAGTGAATTTAATTGACTTATAGCTCAAAATACTAAAAATCATGGAAATCGTCGGAATGTAACGAAACCAAAGCCAATCTGTGCGGAATGGATCATAATGATGAAATAGGATGAGCGATGCAAGCCGAACCCCAAAATACCTCTCAATAGCTCATGTACTCGCTATAATCTCCATCTAGCTACTCTGGTCATCATAACACCCTGTAATATCCTGAGGTCCCAAAGTGGGGATGTAATGATCCCAAGCCAATTTTTTGCTTGGAATCACTAACTAACCACTGATTTGATTATTATTTGTTGTGTATGCAGGTTGGCCATGAATATTTTGGCCTTAGGGTTTATTCAGTTATTCAGCCACAGATTTATACAAGAATCATTGTAATAATATGAAGACCATCAATATTACACAAGATAGGAACCACAAGCAAATAGTTGAACTTTACTATAAGAAAGCAAGCACCTGATACAATAGAGAAGCAGATCTGAAGTAGATGGCTTCAAGACAATAATGGAGCTGTACACAAAATGCTCCCGGAGATACAAATCAAGCCTCCCAAAGGTTGCCAATAGAAGATGGACGCTCAACTACAAGATCAGGGTTTCGGCCTCCCCTCAAGCAACTGGTACGGCCCTGATGACTGCTGGTACGGCCTGCTAAAGATAAAGACACCAATGGTTCGTCCCTCCTGAAGATATAGACTTTCTGATGCTGCCAAACTCTCCTCAATGATAGATCAAGGTAAGAGAAGCCTCCTCCTAAAGTATGAAGCTCAATCACTGAAGCTTCCTCCTCAAATTGCTGAAACCCTAGGATGGTACGACCCTCCTGAAACCCTGAATATGGCCAATAGTACGGCCTAGCTAAATGAGGCCTCTAAATCATCTGAAACTCTCTCGGATGATAGATCGGGCATCTACAAGCATTTGAGAGAAGTCTCAAGATCAGATCTAGCCTATGGCCTTCTAGATCTGAGAATTGTTGAATCTCCAAGTCGTACCCTTCCTCCTGAAATCGTCCCAACCTGCAGTAAATGATAGGGACGTGATAACTCCTCCAAGAAGCCCTCAAACTGATGAATAGGGGCTTGCAAGCAAAACCCTAATGTTGGAAAACTCTCAAGCTTCTTCCTTTCGCTAGATCGAACTCTTCCTCAACAATTGGTGCGCCCCTGCAAGAAAACTCTAGCTGGTACGGCCCTCCTGATCCAAATGGTATGGCCCTACTAGTCCTCCTGGGTAAATGATAGTTGTAGAATGGTGTGGGTGGAGTATTTCATCCCCGAGACCAAGCTTGGAGCTAGTTGAGTGGAATCTTTCACCACTGAGCTGCTCACTAGGGTTTGTAATATCAAAACCCTAAAAACTGTATGCTCAAGAGCATCAACAAGCAAAATACCAAAATCCAGAAAGAATAATAGGTGCGCCCCAACCTTCTATTTATACTTTTCTTCCATTTTCCTGTTGAGTTAGGTTAACCCCTAGGGTTACTCCTCCAGCGCTTCTATTCCTTCAGTGAGTTATCTTTTAACTCTTTTTCACTTTTTCATCAAGTCAACTTAAGAATATAACCTTAGTTTGCTTGACCTTTCCCCTTAGTCTGAGACTATGGCCTAGTGGGGATGCCTAGGCCACTGAGTCTCCTCAATACCTCTTCATCAAGAGGTGGGGGACATTACAGTCTCCCCTACTAGAAATTGCTTGTCCTCAAGCAATTCCAAACCTGTTTCTCTCACCACTTGTTCATTTTCCCACGTGGCATCCTCAATGGGTAGATCCTTCCACCTAATCAAGTACTCTTTGATGCTTCTCTTCCTGAGCCTCTTCTCTTGAACCTCTAGTATCTCTTTTGGAATCAAAGCAAGCTGCCCTTCTTCGCCCATGGGAGGTAGTACCTCGATGGGTGTGAATTGTTGGCCGATGGCCCTCTTCAGTCAGGACACATGGAAGACATTGTGTATTCTTCTACCCTGTGGGAGCTCCAACTCATAAGCTACGACCCCTATCCTCTTGCTAACTTTGTAGGGTCCAAAGAAACGTGGCTACAGCTTCTCTGCTCCACTTCTTTTTATAGAAGCTTGTCTGTATGGTTGGAGCCTTAGATAGACTAAGTCACCAACCTCAAAAGTACGCTCAACTTTATGCTTGTCTGCTTGGACCTTCTATTGGTTCTGTGCTCTCTGTAGATGATCCTTCAACTCCCGGAGAATGTCTTGGCTCTACTGTACCCAATCCTGTACCGTAGGTGCCCTGCTGTCACCGAAAGCAATCTCGACAAAAGACAGTGGATCATAGTTGTACAAAGCTCTGAATGGAGACATGCCTATGGACATGTGTTGGGTGGTGTTGTAGCAGTATTCCCCCAAGTGCAACCATCTGACCCACGCCTTTTGCTGCCCTGCTACATAATTCCTGAGGTAGCCTTCTACCCACTTGTTGACTATCTCGGTTTACCCATCCGTCTGAGGGTGATAGCTGGTACTAGGGGTCAAGGTTGTACCAACCAGTCTAAACAACTCTTGCCAAAAGGTGCTCATGAACCTGCTATCCCTGTCACTGACAATGGTTTTGGGTAGGCCATGCAACCTGAAAATCTCCCTGAAGAATAGTTCGACAACCTGTGCTGCACTGAAGTCTGTGGCTATGGAGAAGTGTGCAAACTTCGTCAACCTATCTACAACCACAAAAATGCAGTCCTTCCCTTGTGTTCTTGGCAACTCGGTGATGAAATCCATGGATATGCTTTCCCACTTGTGCTCTAGAATGGGTTAAGGGTTGTAGCAATCCTGCTGGGTGTGTATGCTCATCTTTGTTCATCTGGCATGTAGTACACTCCTTTACATGCTTTATTACATCCTCCTTGAGGCCCTTCCATGAGAACCTCTCTGTTACCTACCTGTACGTCTTACTGATCCCCTGGTATCCTGCCATCGGTGAGTCATGACACGCCTGCAATACCTTGGCCTTGAAGGCCGATCCAGGAACCAAAAAGATTCGGCCCTTGTAGTAGATGGGGTCATTTATAATCCTGAAATTATCATCTTGTACCTGACCATCCAATACCTGACAAGCGAACTGATCCTTTGCATACTCCATCACCAAATGGTCTTTCCAGTCAACCGATACACCTGTCATGGCAAAGATGGATGGCCTCCTAGACAATGCATCAGCCACCACATTGTTCTTCCCTTTGACAAATTCAATGTCAAAGTCGTAGTCCTGTATTCTGCTTATCCATTTTTTATGTCTCTCATTTAAGTCCTTCTGTTCCAATAGGTATTTGAGACTGTTATGATTTGATTTGACCACAAACCGTGCACCTACCAGATATTGCAGGAATTTGGCTAGTGCATGCATGATAGCCAGCATTTCTTTGTCATAAATGCTGTAGAGTAGCTCAGGACCCCTGAGTTTTCGACTCTCATAGGCAAGAGGGTGCCTATTCTGCATCAGTACGACCCCTATCCCTTCTCCTGAGGCATCACACTCCAAGGTGAAATGTAGGCCGAAATCTGGAAGAGCTAGGACTGGACACGTGCTAATCACCTTCTTCATTTTGTCCACCGTTATTTGAGCTTCCTCATTCCATTTGAAAGCTCCTTTCTTAGTCAAATCAGTCAAGGGTGTGTTCACCGCCCATTTAGCACCAATGGTCAACTCATGTGCCATGAAGAGATGCATCATCAGATATCCATGTTGTCGAAGACCTTTGGTTCTACAGGGTTGTGTTTGGCCCAGCACTTATTTTTGTACTTGGAATTTCCACACCCCTGTGTGGGTTAATAATGTAATAGGTCTGCATGAGTCATGTCTAGGTCAGTTACCTTGGCATCGGTTCACTGGGAGAGTTCCTTTCACCGAGGGTTTTTTATCCTCAGGATATCAGTGGGCTTTTCAGCCTTACTGATTTCCCTTGAGTTTTTCCCTCACACTTTACATATGTTCTCCAAAGTGGTGAATGACGTTCTAGTGGGCTTATGTTTTGGTAACTATATAAGGAATTCATTGTAAATGACCATGCAAGACATCTTAGAAAGTTTCGCAGAATTCCGTCGAGTCTAGGTTAGTTTTTTTTAATTAATTAATTTTTAATTAAATTTTCCTAAGTTTGGAGGTTTAATTATCTAATTAATTAATTGTTTTTGAGCAATAATTGTAAAAACTGGATCCTTGGACTTTTGATAGGGGTATTTGTGCTCAAAAGAAATGGAATAGCACCCACTACATCCTTGTGTTAATGTTTATGCCATTATTATAGTTCTTTGCATTTCAATAGATAAGAGCACCATAAGAACAAGATCACTGAGAAATACACATTCACAAGAGACACATCATTTATCCTCGGAAACCCTCTAGGGGAAGAAAACCCAGCAAAAACTTCCTTACCATAAATTGCTAATACAATGTTCAAGAGATAACTCAAACCAATACAAATAGTCCTCTCCAAAAGATGTGCCACTCTTCTCCCTCTCTCTTTTGCCGGTAACAGATCGGATTTTGTCTCTCAAACTGAGCAAGTGAGTTGTGTTCAAATGAGGCGCTAGCCTCCTGTATTTATACAAGTTCTGGCACGTGTGAAGTGTCTCTTCACTGGCAGGGCCGACTTCTCAATCTGGGTGGGTAAACCCACCTTTATTATATTTCTAGGTCTCAATAATAACTGCTGGGGCCGACTTCTTATTCTGCCTATTACAATTGTCCGATGACCAATCCGCAAAAGGGGATTTGGTCCTAATACAATTATCGACATGATTAATCCACAATGGGGATTAATCCTATAAATAAAATAACAATAATAATAAGAATACTCTTCGCAGTTACATTATTTCAACACTCCCCCTTAACAAGAAGGGTCTTCTTCAACAGCATCAGGGGAGAGGGGTCTGCATCATCAGTGGCATCAGGAGGACAGTATCGTCAATATCATCTTGAAACAATGGCTAGCACATTTACGAGTCATCGGAAGTTTTCTTCATCGGCAGCATCATCATTCTCGAAAGAATGCCATCATCATCTGCATCAATATGTATCAATAAAAATGATACCTCATCACAGCACTAGGCTGGCACATCACAGTACTAAACTGGCTCAATGTCACAGTTGATAAGCTGGTAGCTCAGTGTC
>JASDQU010214185.1:11989-23178 GCA_032191745.1 Picea mariana | reverse complement strand
GGTTTAGACCATTAAGCCTCCTCTTCTGGAGCTCCTATTTGGAAAGGGACATTACATCTCCATTCTCTCTCTATGTTGTTTACTTCAACAACTATAGTGATTTTAGTTGGGTTTGGTCGATGGCGGTCCTTTCATGACTGGCAAGGTGTTGCAAGCTAGACGCCATGTTGATTTCAAGGTGTACCCTCTACCCTCATTGTGTTGTCTGGTGGGTTGTGTTGTGGTCACTATGATTTAGTTGTTGTTTTGTTATAGTGAGGTTTTATTTCTCTAGAGCTATTGCCTTATTTCTGCTAGTCTTATTGTGGCTATTGGTTTAGAGATTAGACAAGTTTAATGTTTTGGTGTGAATTCCTGAGCCACGGATGCAATGTGTAGGCTAGTGGATTAGGTTTCCCAATGATTTCTTTCATCATTTCAACAACAAAAAAGTTGTAAGTTATTGAGCCAGATTGTTTCTTTATCTAAATTTATGGGGGTGCAATGAGTTAGGGTGTTGCTACTTGGAATTATTGGTGCTCATTGTCAAATTTGTAACATAGTTTCTAGTGTAGGGTATTATGATTTGTGCTTGATAGGTTAGTACGTGGCCATGCTAGTTTTAATTTGAGTCTAGTGTTTTTCAAATGAATGGGTGTTGCATTTGTTTTCTAATGGATTTTAAATTTACAATCAAGGATTCCATAGATTTGATGGTTGCTATTGTTCTTTCAGTGGTATGTTAGTTGTCGCTAGATGAAAACAAATATATTGGGGAGTAATTGAATAGATTGTTACTAAAATGTCTCTACTAATACATGTATTCTTGAGAAGATTTGATTTTAGCTCTTTAATAGCTGATATGCATTTTTATTGAATAGTTGTTTCCGATTTCCTTTGTTTTGAACTTCTAGATAAATTGGGAATGTTTGTTCTTATCCCTATAATTCAAGGTATTGCATTGATTTCTCTTATCATTTTCTATAGGAAATGATTGTTTTCCATGCCTTAATTTGCCATGCACTAGAATTGTAAGGAAACATATTCTCTTGTTTCCAGCTTTTCCAACAATGCGAAAGTTATCTTGCAAATTTGGGTTACTTATTCAATTGATTTCTTTCAAAAGATTAGATGTTTTGAATCCATGTATATTATTGAAATACATTGTTGTAGAAAATCATAAAGTATAATGTGAATTACTAATACTTTCTAGATGTTTGGTGGCTAATATAGCTCCCAAAAATGTAGTCCATGTTAAACTCTAGCAACCTTAAGTAGTTTGATTCATGTTATTGTATTCATAATTTGTTATGGTCATGTTCTTTTAAGATGTGATGTTCTTCATTGTCACTTCATCCGATGTTTTTTCATAAAAAAAACTATCTTACAAATAGATGTGTAATTTTTTTTTAATTAAATTACATATAGCTATAATTCTAATTTACCATAAAAAATTATTTGAATTCTCCCTTTTCTAACAAGCTTCACCATACAATGAAACTCCAAAGGAATTGATCATGTTGCTCAGAATATAGCCTCTTTCCACCAACCTCCACCTTGGGAACAATTTACCAATGGAACGTGGAAGAGGAGGGCGAGTACCCGTTCTTCTGCCACCTTGGTGACGGCATCAATCTATAGTATGCGCATTTGATTGAGATTTGTTCTCTGTTGCATATCATTGACATCCCTTTGTTGGTTTACGTGTATTGTTGCCATGTATATTTGTTGCAAAACAGTTGAAACCTTCCATTGTTTTTTATGCCTTTGTTTAACATTGCTTCTAAAGCTATGGGTTTTTGTTGCAAAATAGTTTAAACCTTCCATGGTTTTTTTGATGGCTTTGTTTAACATTGCTTCAAAATCTTTGGCTCCGCGTTTGATCGCTGCTCGAGAGCTTTGTTCATAATTGATTTTAATGTCGTCTACTTGTTCTTAACAATGAATTTACATGGGATTGCATTGTAATTTGGGAAAAGTTCATACACAGACCTTCACAATGTTTTGCCATTGTGAAAGAGTCTGAATAGATAGTATTGCATTGTTTTATTATGTTTTCTTCTCTATGCTTGAATGGTTTCCATGTATCTCTGTTGCAAGAAAAGTGAAACTTCTAACTCTTAGTGATGGATTTGTTTAATACTCTTGGGTGGGATTTGGATCCATCTTTGAGGCCTTTGCAAGCTAGTAAAAAAACCACAACTTAACAGCGTATGCTTCTTTGTTGCTGCTCATACTGTACTACAAAGGATATTTATCATCAATGTTTCACGAACGAGGATAAACATGATCTATACCGTCCCCATTTTACTATAAATGGTAAATACATGGAGGAACTTACTTCTGCATGGATCATATTTCTTCAATTTCAAACATCGGCACAGACTAACATAAATTTCCAATGTTTAACCTAAAGCTCTCTCCATCCACTACACTAATGGCTACGAGGGCATATTTAATTTTCTCTAAGAGTAGACTATAATACTTACACATTCAGAGTCAAGCCTGTTATCACGGGGAGTCCGCTCGGCAGCAGATTCAAACTTTTGGGAAGGCCCTCCTCCCTACATGATACATACGCAGTGAGCAATATCAAGTGCTTTCAAAGATTGTCATAGACTTCACAGTACGTATTTCTTTCCACGCGTGAACTGGTGGACCGATTACAGCTATGAGGAGTGGAAATTGAGAATCCACGACTAACCACTTGCAATACACAATTAACCACCGCCGTGACGAGACTCGTACTCGAAACGGAGCTGTGTTCTACTCCTCAAATATTTTAACCCTGTTGAGAATTCGCCATCACTTCCAGTCTGCCAGGCCAAAAGATGCCCTGGTGCCCATTGTAAAAAATAATTTGCTTCAAAAGAAATGCGACGACCATGATCTGTGATACAGCGGTATCATTCCATTCCACAGCTTTCTGGAGGAGAGGAGCTTCTACCTGAGCTCTGTAATGTCGGCCTCGTCAAAGTGATTCTCTGGAATCCAGTCTCCCGTGGTCGGATCCCCCATTTAGAACGCCCCTTTTATTTAGAATTTAAGTTCAAATTTCAACCCGCCTTTCGAGCCCGCCTCTTTACCCAGTTCAAATTTCAGCGATCCTTTGGAGCCCGCCTCTTTACCAAGTTCAAATTTTTCAACGTATATGCATGGATGCATTCCATGGCGCATCGCATGGCATGGCAGATGCCATGCATTACAGCTCATCGTCATCGAGCGCTGGGATTGCTCACGTCAGAGGTGACACGGTAACGGTGGTTTGTGTCACGGCGCTTGGATGAGTTGACTGCCGGATTAATGTGCTGCCGACCGAGGATATATTCGTCGGAATCAAGGATCCGCGGCTATCGGAAAAGGTTCATTTCGTTTGGCGTTTAGCTTACGCCAATATTTAGTTCGAGTCTTTTTTGCGGGCTTGGACCACATCACCCTCACATCATATAATAGATTTTTTCATCGGATTTCAACCAATAAGATGTGACCGTTGACTAAAAAGTCAACGTAAGCGTGGATTTCGACCATCCTAAACGGTTGCCTTAAAAGTCAACGCTGGGACCATCCTAAACGGTTGCCTTAAAAGTCAACCCGTGGAGCCGCCATAATTTACTCTGTAAAGGAATCTTTAGCCGGGATTGATACAGCATGTGTCTGAATTTTTTGCCACCAAACTGGCAATGGCGGTATGGTTGGATGACCTGTCTTGCGTTGCCGTGCCGTGTATGTATAGACTGGTTTTTTGACGGCAGATAGCATCCCTATATGGCGATTTCAAAGGTCTCCTCGCCTTCAGAGTTCTAAGGATTTTGATTTCTCGATCATCAGGAGCAAGGGAAGGTGAAAGGATGTGCAGGCTTAAACTCCGCATGGTGGAAGAGCCGAAGCCCTTGAGATCATCGCACAGAAAATCCACCTGCTCTTCTTCGGAGGACATATATATAAATATGAAGACCCCCAGCAAGAGCACGGACATAAGCGGTGGCTCCAGCCTGTTGTCCAAGGCCTCCTCCAGCAGTACCCAGTCGCTCGCCAGTTTCAGGGACTCCCTCCCGGAAAACCCTAATATCTATAGATACAGGGAACTCGCAGACGCCACCGCCAAATTCACCTCCGGAAGGCTGGGAAACTCGTCCGTCTGGCAGTGCGTTCTCAGGGGGAAAACGGTGGCCGTCACTGTGAGAAATAGGAAGAGAGAAATCAAGGATTTCAGGTCAGGACTCTGGGAAATCGGCAATGCCCACCACGCCAGCATAGTGAAGCTCTTGGGAGGCTGCTGCGAGGGAGAGAACGGATATCTGGNCAATATCTATAGATACAGGGAACTCGCAGACGCCACCGCCAAATTCACCTCCGGAAGGCTGGGAAACTCGTCCGTCTGGCAGTGCGTTCTCAGGGGGAAAACGGTGGCCGTCACTGTGAGAAATAGGAAGAGAGAAATCAAGGATTTCAGGTCAGGACTATGGGAAATCGGCAATGCCCACCACGCCAGCTTAGTCAAGCTCTTGGGAGGCTGCTGCGAGGGAGAGAACGGATATCTGGTCTACGAATACGTCCAGGGATCGAGCCTCAGGGACTGCCTGAGCGTCAGCAAGGCGCCCGGATTCACGGTCCTCGGCTCCTGGATTTCCCGGATGCAGATCGCCGTAGACGTGGCGCAGGGGCTGGAATACATGCACCACGACAGCAAAGTCATTTACGTCCATAATTACTTAAAGTCCAGCAGCATTCTCGTCACAATGCCCGGCTACAGAGCGCGGATCTGCCATCTGGGCGCCTCTTATCTTGCCGGGGAATACGACACGGAACGGACCGGAGCTTTGTCTAAACGTTCCAGCATGAAGATAACGGGCACGCAGGGCTACATGGCGCCGGAATACATAAACAGCGGCATCGTCTCGCAGAAAACGGACGTATTTGCCTTGGGAATTGTGTTGCTGGAGCTCCTGTCCGGCCACGAACCGATAAGGTATGTGGTGGACGAGGGCGGCCTCGGTATCAAGAGATTAGGGCTTATACAGACTCTCAATGTTCTTCTTTCAGAGACTGGCGATAATTTTACAGGGAAGCTGAGGTCTTGGGTCGATCCTCGGCTAAAGGACTCTTTTCCTGTAGAGTTGGCAGAGCGGGTAGTGAGGATTGCTGCTTCCTGCGTGAATTCTGAGCCTGCAAAGAGGCCTGATACGAGATATGTTGCAGGGGAGCTGTCTGGAGTGTTTATTATGTCCGAGCAATGGTCTGAGCGAATGGAGGCCAATAAAGAATGTGCTAGTGGCACCTTCGAGGCGAGATAGAGCCATTTTCGTTCATAATTTTTTCGTTTTTTAATATTCCCAAGCGCGTGCGTTGGGTTATATTGGTTTAATCTTTCGATGTGTAATTTTTGAGTATATTTGTATCTATTTTCTTCTGCTGAATTTCCGTTGATTCAGTGCTCCAAGCTTACAGACGTGCCTTTGTGCCAGTATTCCCAAGGATTTTGTGAGTAACTTTTCAGCCTGAAATTGAAGTTCAGTTTGTATGTTTTTTCGTTAATTTGTATCTTCGGTTAACAAACTTTTATTTTGAAAAAAAAAGAATACAGATATAGAGAGCCCATTTTAGATCTCAGCATGGAGAGACGTTAAAGTGACATAACTCATTAAAATAATAAAAAAAATTAAATTTGTTTCATTATGTATAAAGCCAAAAGACGAAAAAATGTTTATTTAATATATAATGTATTAAAATAATAATTAAAAATATATATATAGATTTTTTAGAATTTTGTTTTTGTGCTTGAAAAGTATTAAGAGAAACTTTCTAAGATCACTATACTTTTGTTGAGTTAAGAGGTTAGGAAGGTTGGTAGTGTGACAAATATTTTGAAAATGAGATCTAATCTCGGTATAGGCTCAACAATCTAAGATAAAGTGTTTTTCATCTTCAACCTTTTTAGTGTCACAAAGGTGACACTCTTTCATCCCATGGCATTATAGGAATTTTCTTTTTTCCTGTAACTCTTTATCACACCACATTTTCTCCTTAAATTTTGATTTGATGATATTTTTAATAGTATATTTATTTTGCAAAATGGTGTCTTCCATGATTCCCCAATAGTTTAGCCAAGACTGGGCATCTTTATGCCATCCTCGCTTGAGTTGATGGTGGTTACGACTCAATTTTGAAGCAATTTTAGGAAGTCTCTTGTCTTCCATGTTGTTTAACTTTTTATTATACATTAGGTATCTAGTCATAGTCGTGCTCTCAATGGGGGAGAGACTTGTTTCTAAGAGAAGGATGGGATAGGGCATATTTCCTTTAATTTTGAGATTATAGGTTATAAAATTCTTTTGTATTTACTCTATCTTTCTCCAGGGTTCACGAGAGATATTATAGCCCCGGACTTCACATCCATAAAGAATAGTATGTGTAACGAGAGTCTCAAAGAGGAGTTTCTTCTGATCCCAAATCCAAAGACCAGTTCAATTACAATTGTTTTCAAGCCCATAATAAGATTTCCATCCCCCAATAATCATCTTCTCACTGCTATAATTCCAGTTGAGCTTGTGGTGAATATCAATTCCAAGATATTTGTATGAAGTCACTTCCTCCAATTTGTTGTTGTCATATACGAAGGCATCATAATTGATTTTATTGGATTTAATAATCATGATCTTAGTCTTATCAGTATTAACATTCATACCCATATTGGAGCAAAAATCCTTGAGGATTCTTGGTTGGTTTTCAAGATCATGGGGACTCATTGCCATAAGAATGATATCATCAGCATAAAGAAGAAGATTGATGACTATACCAATGAGAGTAGGGTCGACACAACCTGTTTTTTCAAAACAATCTTCTTACTTGTCAATGTATATGCCAAAATGGTAGAGGACAAAGGGCAACCTTGTTTGACTCCAATATTGCAGTTAATCTCTTTCTACCAGCCCTCAGTGTTTTTAAACTTAGCAATAACGTTCTCATTATACACCCTTATTGCAACAACCCTCAACTCGAGAGACACTTTTATCTCTTCCAACCTATTCCAAAGGTTGTCAGGTACCATGTCAAAAGATTTTCTAAAGTCAAGAAAACAACAAAAAAGATTGGTTTTATTATTGCGGAACTTCTTTGCAATGATCCTAAAGGTAACAAGATGGTCCACAGTTGAATGATATCTATTAAACTCAACATGGCCTTTAGCTCTTTTAACGTGACTTTCTAGCCAAAGGATAATCTTCTTTTCCAAAATAATTCCATAAATCTTGACTAAAATCGGGTTAATCATAATGGTCCTATAATTAGAGGGGATGTTTATGTCCCCATTTTTGAAAATAGGAAAAATGAGGCTTTGCGTCCAGGGTTTAGGGAAGCCCTACTTGACTGCTAAATTGAAGAGCTTGTGTGTGTGAGGGATAAGGATAGGCTTTCCGATTTTAAAAATTTCATCTTGTTAGATTTCAATGTCTTTAGCTTTCCCATTTGCAAACCGCTTAACCCCGAACTCTATGTCATCTAAAGAAAAAATTGCATCATTTGTAGGGACAATAGGAATGGTGTCCATGGCATTAGGGAACTCGTAAATACTTTTAAGGTAGGAATTCCAGACACTTAAGGGAATCATATTATTTTCTTTAGTATTGCGGTTTAGAATTTGGCTCCAGAACTTCTTAGGATCCATCTTAGATAGTTGTGAAAGCTGCTCTTTCCTTTTTATTGATATCGTACATTTTTTTTTCCTTTTAATTGGGGATTTGTATGTATTGATCTTATCGAGTTTTAAGGACTCGCTAGAAGCATCCCTCATGCATTTCCTAGAAATTTTACATTCTTTATCATACCAAGGTTTGGTTGTTGTATTATTCTTTTTATAGGAAACCTCGAAAGAGAACTTATTAATAGAAGTGGAAAGGGTAGTTGTAAAATTATGATAGAGTTCTTCAATTTTGTTCTTATAAGTTAGAAGATGTAATTTACTATTTAAATCCTTTAATAAAAGGTCAACTTTACTTTTGTCAAAGAGAAATTGTCTTTGATTATCAAGATTCTCTTCAATGGCTCTCTTTTTCATGGAAAAATTTAGAGTTAAGGTTAAAGGTTTATGATCATAGTCGGGTTCATGGTCATTTAAAAGGTTAAAAGTTGTTATTTGGTTGGAAATGGGGATATTAGATATCACATAATCTATGACACTACTACCTAGCCCATGAATACAAGTCATCTGGTTGGAGTTTGGCCACTTCATTACTCCATTGCAAATTATTAGGCCTTGAGAGTTGCAGAGCTTGACCAACTTAGTATCAAACAAATTCTCAATTAGGTCTTCAGAGCTTCTTTTGTAGCTATTAGATAAAACAAGGTCCTCATCTAGCCATAAAAGATTATGGTTGGAATCAATGCTTAAAATAATTGTTTGTTTAGTTGCAAACCTAGCATTAAAGTCTCCTAGTAGGAGGATATTACCTTCATTTTTCAAACTATAAATGTCTTGTTCTAAATTATTATAGGGACAATTGCTATCTAGATTGTTTTTCTTATAGAAAGTAGAATTAATAGGTGCAAAATAGCAAATTGCTATATACATCTTCTTTGCATTGGTGTCTAAAATCTATACCCTCTCAATGTACTAATTGAGAGGGTCGATCTTATGAAGTTGAATGTGAGAAGAAATGCTCTTTCTAATATAACAAGCTATGTCTCATATCCCTCTACCACGAGACTTTTTGTTCCATGCCGACCACAAGACAAATCCTTTTATGTTAGGGACCTTAGACTCTTCATGCTCCCAAGTTTCAACTAGACAAATAATATCAACCAACTTAAATCCATTTAACTCCAAATTTATCAAAAGTTGAGAAGGATCAAATCTCTCTAGGTGGAAACCTTTTTTAAAGTACAAAACTTGAGAAAAAGTTTAAAACCCTCTATATAATTGATAAATCCAAAGTAAATGAATTTAAATTGGTTAAGAGAATTAATTTTGTAATAAATAGATAATCTTTCTATTATAAATTTATAAAATTTGATAATTATATTTATTTTTTTAATTTGAAGAAAAGTAAATTAATCTCACAATAAATAGATTAAATAGATCCTCTTTTTCACTGTAACTTTTATAAAGATAGGGTCAATTATACAAATTTAAAATAAAATAAAATTTATCTTATTTTAAATTTTAAATTTCATTAAAAAAAACCAATATCCTTAAAAATTTTGATTAAATTATATTATTTTTAATTAAAAAAATTGATTATGAAAAACTAGATTGAACATGGTACTATAACCTTCCTAGCAACCACAAATGCATTGCCCAAACCAATCTCCGGCACAAACACACGTCACACAATAGTTTGGTAGTAAAGTAATCACTTGTTTGTTTTTTTCCAGAAAAAAAATAGCTCAAATTATATTAATAAATACATTTTTTATATAAACAAATTATAGATCAATAACACTAAAACTACAGATATAATGACCAATCAACAATCTCCAAATGCCTTATCTCAACTTCCTAATACATGAACAATAGACAATCCTCATATTGATGTGCCATCCAAGAACTAATAAAGAAGAAAGAGTATAGCTCTACCCTAAAAAA
Organism: Picea mariana; assembly: GCA_032191745.1. Classification (NCBI taxonomy): domain Eukaryota; kingdom Viridiplantae; phylum Streptophyta; class Pinopsida; order Pinales; family Pinaceae; genus Picea; species Picea mariana. The sequence continues at coordinate 13,619 of JASDQU010214185.1, read as the reverse complement.
AAAAGGAGAAAATATCTCATTCCATCACAAAAACAGAACAGTCATTCCAGCAAAAATGGATTAAGACTGTTGGAAAATTTTTAAAAAGTGAGGTAACCACTTTCAACGCGACTCCCCGTGACGAAGCTTTAACTTGGCTATTGCACGGGTCATAAACTTTTATAGGTGGACTCTTCTAAGTATTCAGCATGCATCACTCTACAATTCTCAATTTATAGGTGGACTTTTATTTATTTATAATTAAATAAGTATACTCATCTTCCACTTGTATAGGTTGACTTTCCTAAATATTATATTTATATATATTTTTAAGAATATGTGTTTTGGTCGATATAATATATTTGAATTAGAAAAGGATTTTGTCCTCTCCCATAAATAAGGATTTCATATGTCATTTTAGCATCTAATTGTTGTGACCTATAAGTAATAGGTTGACTCTATGATATATTTGAATTAGAAAAGGATTTTGTCCTCTCTCATAAATAAGGATTTCATATGTTATTTTAGCATCTAATTGTTGTGATTTATAAGCAATAGGTTGACTCTATGGATTAAGTAAGATTTATTAATCAAATTTATTATTAGATAAAAAAGAAAGTGAGATCCATGCGAGGGGAATATATCATATGTATATTATTTCAAGTTTTATATCTGTGTACCATGGATGAGAATTCCATGAGCATAATGCTATTAAGAATTTATTGATCATTGTAAAGGTTGTCGTCTTTTTTATTTAGAAGAGAATCCTATGAGCATAAGGTTAGTGAAAGCATGTGAATGGTTGTATAGGATGTAGGTCAAGGTGCAGTTTAAGTCTCGATTGAGTGAAAGATTGGTAGGTTGTATTGGAAGAAATTCTTCCAGAAGTTTTGATTGTTACTACACAAGCCTTAGAAGAAATGGAGTCCAATCTAAAATAGTGGACGCAAAAATATTGTTATGCTCTCCAAGGGATTACCTATGAGGTTAATGGCTCTACTAGGATATGGAAGCTCAAAGAGAAAATGATAGACCACTATCACTTCCCTCCTTTTGGACCTAGGAATTATTTGTTTCCACAAGCACAAGTGTCCAACGATTTGGAAATCTATATTGGTGCCAATAGGAAGGATATCAGAATTCTCCATGAGATTAATGAAGCAACCATCCATAGGTTTATTGAAGCTCCTACCAGGCACATAACACTAATCGAGACTATATTTCCTAAAGTTGAAAAATATGAAACAAGGATAAGTCAGAGCATTACATCATATAAAACCTCCCTCCAATAGCATACCTTTTCTCATGGGGAAACACTTAGCTTGACTTTTGAGGCATGGGTGGCATTTGCAAGAAAATGGAGAAGAGAAAGAGAAGAAGCTTCCTTAAGCCAAATAGGAAGTTATGTTATAGAGGAGGATTTGAAAAGCCTAAAAGGGGATGTTAATAGCCAAGTAGGAGGTCATAATAGTCCAGGAGATCCAAATCCTCATAGGAGAAAAGAAGACGAAGTGACAATGGTAACCAATATGAAAGAAGGGGAAATGAATAGTAATCGAGGTGTATCCATCTCATAACTCCCCCCTGCCCCCTCCTATTTCCTTATATCCTAGATTAATTATTACTAGCTTAGTACTTGACTTTATGAAAT